>JAVHNF010033187.1:8423-23706 GCA_034783455.1 Micropsitta finschii | reverse complement strand
TCCTCAATTGCTAAGCCATGACTGAGTAGTTAAAGATGGGCAGCTCTGTTTGAACGATAAATATAATGAGCTCCTAACAACAGAACATGAGAATTTAATAATGAAGACTTGTCTCAATAGAATTCTACCCCAGTAATTGAATCTACTTAGAGAAAGTCTGCAGGAGTCATAATAGTTCTAAGCATAATCCTGCCCACACCCTTGTACCTACTATTCCTCATGAATGGATAAACTATTCATTTCAGCACAAACCTGAGGTCTAATTTCTATACCTCAGTATGACTTCAGAGAGGCTCCAGATGAAGTGAGGTAAGAGCAGAAGCACGGATCCCCACTGACATACTGGGAGTCTTACTGGCTCCCATTAATCAGTCATGGCATTTTGATGTCCCACCATGCATACCTCACCCAGGCCATTGCCCAGCACATCCTCTGCAGGGCCTGCTGGAGAAGGTACACAAAGATGCTTCTCCAAGCATCCTGGACAGAGCCTTCATAAAAAGAAGCTGTCTTTGGACTTCTGTCACTTGGTGTGCTTTCAGACAGACTTGTGCTCTACAGCCCCAAAAGCTACACCCTCAAGTCCCCACGACACTGTTTGCCCAAATCACCTGAATTCTGCCACGCTAGTGTTGTCAGAGGCACCATTTGCTTATGTCTCACAATGAGTCTGATCTGTATTCAGGGAACAGTCATAATGCAAACAGGTAACAAAGATAGAAGACTACAGCAACTAGAAGGGATATGAGCAAATTCTCCTTTGCAGGGCTGCATGTCCAGTAAGAATCAATGTGGTTTATCCTACAGAGGTTAGAAGCAAGGAAAAAATCTCTTGCAGCTAGGTGCGGGATGGAAACATTCTACCTGCAGCTAAGGAAAGCACTGGAATTGAGAGCCCCAAGACTGGACTGGGAACTGGAAAGGCTCCACTCTTGCTTGGCATCAGGCAAGCTACAGGATTTCTCTTCTTCCTCTTTCCATGGATATCGTCAGTGTCCATGCTGTGGTTGGCACAGCATGAAGGCACAGCCCCACAGGAGACATTCTGGGCTTCAGACCATGCAATCCCATTGACTTCCACGGGAGGTAAACAGAAAGAGAATTTGTGCCCATCTTTGATTTCAGTTAATCGTGTTGACTAATCCCTCCAGTTTAATAATGTCAACTCAATTCCTTGCCCTATCCCTTCTATCTGGGGCCATTTGCACTCATGTGTCATCCTGGTTTCTGATCTTCAGAAGAAGTCAGCTTTTGTACATTATACGATGGGAAAACAGCCATTGCACGTTTCTCCTTAATTCTGTTCCTTTATTACTGCCAGGTCATTTCAAATAGCACTGCCTTCCTGACAGAGCAAGTTATGCATCTCTATCCCTCAACCTGTGATTACTGGCCTCAAAGTCCTGAGCCTACTGCATAGTCTGGGAGGGGGGAAGGCAGAGATCAAGTTTGAGGAGATCAATAGGTTTTTTTCTGAAAAACAGCTTTATTCTTCTTATTGAACATAGAATTTTTTTCAACTCTTCTGGACACTAAGCCAAGTCTGTGCCATAACTGATTTACCTGCAAGTAAAATGAAACCTTTATTTTATTAAAAATATTTCTCAAAGTGCATTGGTTAGTATTCTAAAGAATATATTCGTATATAATCTAGGTTTACTAAGTGGCTTCCCTCAGTATGCAGTATGTTCACAATTTCTAACTGAACAGAATTTCTGCACTTTACAGATAGGAATATATTTTCACAGAACAAAAAGATACCTTTTAAATTTGGGATAATATATGTTCAATACCTAATCTTCTCTGTACAAAGTATGCAATTGGTTACATTCGAAGAGAGTATTAAAACACCATAAAATGCAGTGATCTCAAGTTACTGCTCTCAGTGATGGACATAGGAATAGTGATGATTTTTCAGAGTCGTGTTTAGTGAAGCTGAAAGGTAAGGTGTAGCACTCACCTACTCTGTACACTGGATGTTACAAAAACACATTTGACAGATAAACCAGAAACGTGTCTCCAGTCAAACATTTTACCCTTTCAGCATGACGCAGAAGTTTCATTTCCATTGATAGGGGATGACTTCGGGACTACTGTATGGCTACTTCCCCTCCTCTCAATGGCAGCGATTCCCCTCACTGGCAGAATAAAGCAGGTCTATAAATAACTTCAGAATGAATTGTCTCTCTCCCCACACACTGCAGACAACTGTTTACATACAGCCCGAGTCTTTACATGATAGGTTTGCTCAGCTCTCATCCTACGGGCTGTTTAATTTCCTCTTCATAAAGAGAAAAGCCTTGGACGATGCCGGTACGACTGAAGGCCCCCTCCTCTGCTGCAAACCGCTGTCACCAGAAGTTGGGACGGCTCCCTAGGACATTTCCCAGGGCAGGGGGCTGCAGTCTTGTGTAACTCGTCCTTACGGTCCCTTGCTGATCCCCAGCCCGGGAAACCCCTCCACCCCAACCCCACGCACCCCGTAGCCTCTCCAGGGCCCTGGCGCCGTTGCTCGCCCACCTTCATGGGGCTGCGGGCACTGACAAGCGTGGGGCGCTCCCCGCACCTCCCCGCACTCGGCGGCAAGGCTCTGGGCAGAGGGGAGAGACAAAAGCCAGGGATGTCTCACCTCCTTCAGCTGCTCCAGCTCCTGCTTCAGGCCGTCATACTCCGCCTCCAGTTCGTCGTACTGCTGCTTGAGGGTGAGCTTCTCCTCCAGCACCACCAGTCCATACTCTGCCGCCTGGATCTTCTCATGGGTCGTCTCGGAGAGCTCCCGGGTCAGCCGCTCTATCTCGCTCTTGTAATGGTCCGCGCCCTGCAGCACCTCCTCCGCAGCCATAGCCCCGCCGGCACTGCCGCGCCGCCGAAGGCAGCCGGGGGGCGGGCGCGGCCGAGGGGCGGCACCGGCACCCCCGGCCTGGGGATGGAGTTGATGAGGATGGCGATAGGGGCCGGGCCGCCTGCGGCAGCTGCCGCCGAGAGCGGGGAAGGGCCACCCCGCAGCAGCCGCGCCTCCCCTCCGCCGCCCCGGAGGCGGCGAGGCCGCTCTCGCCTCCCCCCGGCCCTACGGCAGCCCCGGGGGTGCCTGGGCCGGCAGGGCGGGAGAGCCCCCCGCTGCCCCGGGAGGCGGCGGTGCGCTAAAGGCCGGGGCCGCGAGTGCGGCTGCTGGCGGCGAGATGCTGATGCTGACGCCCGCCTCCTCCTAGGGAGCTGACACCTCCGCCTCCCTTCCACACAGTCCCTCCCTCCCTCCCCTGCGCTCTTTAAGACGACAGCGTCCTCAGGTTAGCATTCCCCACCAGGGCAGAGGGAAAACAGCACTGAGGTGAAGGCAGGGGCACCTCGAGCAGTGGGTGCATACGGCGCGTCTCTCATCGAGGTGTCATGGCCTGGATCCCCTTCTCTTGAGCCCCGGGTAGCGGAGCCGGGCCGGTAGCCCCGCTGCCGTTTTAGCGGCTCTCGTTTTTTCTTAGCGTGTTGCAGCGGTAGCCACGGTAGCGGCTGCGCTGGTAAAAATAGAAGGGGAGATGCAGGCCGATGAACTGCAGGAGGACAGCCTCAAGTATTTCCCTGCCGTTTCTGGAAACTGGGAAGGAAGAGCTGCCTGCTCCCTTCCCCATCCCCCGTGGTTGCACATGGGAATAAGCAAGGAAACCTGGGTGTGAAACAGCAGTGGGATGGGGTCATTGGGCTAAGGCCACACTTCTGTAAGAGTGCAAGTTCTCTGCACCACTGATTAGACAGCAGGACACAACTGATCCAGCTCGGATGCGGCCACACCATTGTTTTTCTGTCAAATTCACCCGAGGACCTGATGCATAGATTAGGTCAGTTTTATGCTGGCTGCAGAAAGACAGATGCTACTCGTCCAGCATAAAATTAGAGCGAGGCAGACAGACAGTAACTGATCCTTTACAAAGCCTGCCACTAAAAAGTTGACACACTGGATCAGGGGCATTTTACACATTTGAACTGGAAGAGTGAGTTCCTCCTGAATCAGTGACATAACGTCCTGTGTCACAGCCTTTTTTGCTTGGTACTAGGAGCCTTAAACCAAAATTTACTTTTTCTTCAAACTATGGCCTGCAATCAGAGACCTGATCCTGTTGATTTTGACCAAGGTTTGCTCTTAAGTACTAGCAGGATCTGGCTTTCACGCTTTGCAAACATCTTCTCTTCTTAAAATACTAACAAAATTAGGTCTTTAAAGTTCAACAATTGAGTTAGAATTTCCAGGAAAAGGAAGGTGGTTAAAAAAAAAAAAGAAAGAAGTCACATGCAGTAGATGGATATTGCTGCCCACCAGTGCATCACTGTATTGGAAATCAAAGACATGGATTCACTTTCTTGCTGACCTGTTAATGCAGTTTTAAACAAGCCGCATCCCCTTTCTACCTCAGCTTCTCCATGTCTAAGAAAGAGGTAAATATGGTTAGATTCCTCAGCAGAGTGTTTTGAGATCTGCAAATGGAAGCACAAACACTAGTTACACAATATATTCATACAGGATGTAATGTATATGTATTTTATAAATATATCTGCATGCATACATAACTAATACATTGCAATCTAGCCTGCATAAACACTTCTCATTGCCTAGAGATCATAAATGGAAGAAGCAAACAAAGTAATAGATGTTCTGCCAATTTTGTGGCTTGAAAGCAGCTTCCAAAAATGCACATTTTTAATCAGTTCTACTGTGGAATCAACTGTGAATATTAACAGGAAAGAAACAAGTGTGAATATTAATAGGTAAAGGGAGTGAATGGCTCTCATCAATGACTGAGCACCAAAACAGAGAGGAAAACACCAGTACTCCCATTGTAACTCCAGCTGTACACTGAACCTCAACAACATTTTCTTAAACGAGGATGAAAGCTGAAGCAACCAGATGCCTTTAGCCAGTCTAGGTATAAATCTACTTAGCATCATTTAGTTGATAATATCAGTCAAAACCCAAGGGCAGCCTCAGCACATGTCTGAATATCTGCACCCAGAGATATGCCGTATTAAAATGTGTCAAATTTTCTGCAGTGCCTCATGAGAAAGTGAGGAGTGAAGTCAAACTATCATGCACTGTGCTGAAGTTCACAGTGAATGTGGAAGAGTTTCCATTAACTGGATCTCTGGCAGCTACTCTAAACTGAAAACACCCCGCATGCCCCTTAGTTGCTTAGTAACCATTTATCCTGCAACTTGCCTCCTAAACATATGCAATATCAAGTCTGGCTCCTTTGGTGATATTTGTCTTTGGTTTAGAATTCTACTTCTTAAAAAGCCTTCTTTTAAAAAAATCCTCACTGTTCTCTCTGGGTTCTCTCTATGGCCTACAGAGCACCTGGGGTGTCCAGCACAGACAGGTGTATACATTCAAACATATGTATTTAATTAAATTAAGCCCACTTTTCTCATCTGTATCTTTCCCTAGGCCTTAAAATTAACAGCTACATTATATTGACAAGACTCCTCCGTCTATATTTATAATACACTATTAAGGTTGCTGATGGACCTGAAAAATGTTCAAGCTTCTTTCCCTGATATTAGGAACTCTGGTTCACTTCATTCCTGACTCTGTGAACATGAGAAAAGATGGATAATCCTATAAATAACATCTCAGTTACAGGAAAAGACATCATTAAAGAAGGAGGTGTTGCAGTATGACCCAGAGGTGATCATTCTGTAGTGAGGATCTCATAACTGAAGCAACAGACCCTCCTTTGATGGAGATTTCTCGCTTTCTGGAGTGCCTGTAATAATCTGTGGATTCAAGTGACTGTACAGTGGTGTCAGCAAAGTGCTGGTGTCAGTCATGGGTCTAGTACCTTTAGGAGCCAGCTTGTCTGTGCAGATAGCCCTAAACAATGAAATGGGTATTTCAGATAATTCCACTGCCCAGGTATGCATCACCTCACATTGGTTTAAGTTCTGCTACAACACTCATATTTTCTGCCTCCCCCAGCTCATGCTCTGATCTTATTAAAGGCTGGCATGTCACCCTGCATTGTTATTTCTCCTTTGCTTTGCACTGCTGCACCACTTTTACATGAATATTTCAAACCAGTCTACAGTCATTTAGTGACATACAACATACCCTCATAAAATGAGCCTCCTTCTGATTGCATCCATTTCATGGGCAAAAAATGCCCTTTGAATTCCTGGCAAGTGATACTAGTGGACTCTTAGACTAAGAATAGTAGGTTCCAGTACCAAAAAATGCTGTTCTGATTACACGTTTTTTGATACAATTGAATAGTTGAGAACAGGCAAAATACTACAGTTCAAACCTTGCTCAAGAGAATATTATCCAAATTTCAAATAATTTAAGAAGCATTTAGTGACCCATATGAAACGATCAACTGGTTATACATCTTAGTGGAAATACAGCTATAAAAGTCACCCTGTGCTATATTGCAGATGGCTGAATCCCTGCACTCACAGCTTATACAGAAATGGCTTAGAGTGCATTTATATGGATCATCTCAGAGGACCAGAGCCCAGATCTAACAACTGCTAATTAGTCATGTTTGGCAGGCCTGTCTGAGTGGACAAAGGAAATAACCAAAACAGGTATGAGGACTAATCTGTCATTGTTATTAAGCATGGGATTGGTTTTCTGAAAGCGAAAGAAAGGTGAAAGCAGTGAGGGAAGGCACTACAGTAACTGTGCTGGGTCTGGTTTGGAAATAAACAAGTGGCTGTTATACTGCCAAAGCATCATCTTTCTTGAGCGCTGAATATAAAAGCACCACATTTGTAATGAATGACCAGCCTAGAGATAAAAGGGAAGGCCTGGGAAGAAAATTGAATTTAAAAAGATATTTCAAGATCCCAGTGCAAGAGAAATGGTAACAGGTTTTAAGAAAATCAGTTTATAGAGAATGTTAAGAGAAACTAAACACAGGAGCTAATAAACAATAATGCATATAATGAAAAGTAATGATGTTATGCTGATTAACATGAGTGTCAGTATTCAGAAGAAAGGCTTTCAAACAGTCAAACCCTTATGTGAGTCATCTGTGAACTACCTTTAAAGGAGCTGCAAAGGGGAATAAATAATTTTTTAAAAAAGCCTATTATCAAGTGGACTTAAATGTGCTGTACAAGATCCTGTATCCCCACCAGAATGATTTGGGCCCCTAAAAACCTGAAAAGGTTGAAAAGCACTAATGTAGAACATACAGAATTTGAAAAGAAGAAAGGGATAAAAGGAGCACTTCATGAGGAAAACACAAAAAAGGATTGTACGAAAATGGTTGGCAGGAAGTTTTGTGTGCAGTGAGCTGGGGCTAGAGAACCAAAAATGAGCTTTACAAGAAACTACCAAAACCAGTTAAAAGGGTAAGCATACTTAGAAAACACGGTCAGCAAGATGTAAGCAGCAAACTGATATCTGCAGCACAGAAAGACTACAGACTATAGCAAAGAATGTGAATTATTATTCTGAATAATACCACCTCAGCCTGAAAAGGTGTTGCTTTGAGTGAGTGTGGCACACAGATCTTGATTTGACTCCCCAGACATCAGCTGAGTCTTTTAATTGACAGCATTGCCCCCACGCTCAAGACCCAGGACACAGCTCTTCCACTCTATGCAGAGACTTACAGTCAGAAGAAGAAAAAAGAAAAAATAATATAAAAAAGGTTGAAAGAAGCCCTAAATGGATTATTATGCCTACACAGAAAGGATTATTATGCCTATTTAAACTACTAGACATTTTCCTGTGACACAAGGAAGACTTGTCCCCTTACAAGACTTTGTCCAAGCAGCTTCTCATCAGTTTAGCCTACGTAAATCAGTGTCACAGTGCAAACTTTACCAGACAGATTTAAAAGCAGGAGGAAGAGGGAGAACATAGTTAATTTCAGATGATCAGAAGCATCCATTGCCCTGAGAACCACTCCAATCAGGACTTGGGCAAACTGCAAAGAAGTCAGCTGCCTAGGGTAGCAAAATATTATGAGATGTGAGGGCAAATAAACTATGTCCTGAAACACCTTTTTACCTTTGCCAGAGCCTCATAAAAGGACCCACTGCTGCACCCACTGAGAGGCAAGTGATAGAGAGAGGAAAGGCGACTTGTATCTGGGAGACCAGACCCTTCCAGCAGTGACAAGTTCAGCTCCACTTCTCCCCTCTGAGTTTCAGCAGAGCAGCGGGACAGTGTCTCTGCTGCTTGTGAGCAGCACTTTGTGGCTTCTCTCCATTCATATGGTCTCCTCCACCATCTTTGCCTGCCACTTTTTTCTCAGGGGTCCCAAACCTCTCTGTCTCTACATTAGAGACGCGGAGGGCTAGAAGGCGTCTTAGAGGGTTGTCGAGTCCAATCCCACTTGTTGGTGGGATCAAATGCATCCAGACCATTCATGGAGAGGTTATCTAATATGTTCTTAAAACCCTCAGTGACAGACACAGCAGTATGCCTACAAAGTCTTTTCCAATATTTCACCACCATCACAAATGGAAACTTTTCTAAGGTAGAGTTTAAACTTTTGTCACAACGCACCAAGATGATCTATTCCTATCCTTCAGTAAACACTGTGCCCTTTTCATCAGTTTCTTCAGTGTTTGAAGGCTGTCCAGTTTTGTCTTTCCTTCATTAAGCAAATTTCCAGCTTTCCTTCAGGCCCCTCAGTGGCTTTTTGCTCCAGCAGCAGTGACCCAAGCCTCCCACTGCCTCAAACTTGCCTGGCCAGCTGCTCTCCTTAAAGCAGAAAGCGGCAGGTCTGATGCCCTGTTGTCTTGGCACTATCTAGCCTGGCACTTTTTAAACCCTATTTTTTTTCCAGACTTAGGCAAATCAATTGCTCAATCATCTGTAGTGTCTTTCTGGGAAGTGAAATGAGGCTATACATTATTCTTCTGGTGTCCTTCCTTTTATTACATCAATTCCCTGCCGAAGTCTTTGGAGCGAGTGGATGTGCAGAGGTGCCAGGTATCTGGGCTCCCTCCTACCACCACAGCATGGGCAAAAGCAGCTGGGAAGATGAGATTCAGAGGTAGATCACATGTTTGAAATGGGAACTGACTATGAAATAAGAATGAAATTGCATCTTATGGTCCCATTTTGGCTGATTTTCTCCTCAGAAGAGATTAGTGCAGGAGAGGACGAATTTGGTTTTTACTATGTGTCTTGTCTTGAGATTAGAAAGCCTAGGATCTGCAGTGCACCTATTAAATATAGCTTCAAAAAGCACTTATTTCTGCTAAAGTTAGAATTTACCTTACTTTGCTTACCATGCATCATTGTCTGTAAAAACATTTGCAGACAATGACAGCTGAGAGAGAAACTGAAATTTTTATGGGGAATCTAACTATAATGCTGTGTTGATAACATTAGGAAAATTTGATTCAGATACTAAAAAAAACATATAATCCAGCTTTTCTTTTTAATAACTATAACCTAATATTTCAGCACTCAAGAATGGGTTGGCTATGGCCTTCTCTTAAATGCAGCAGCTAAACATACATTATAATAAATACATAACACACAACACAGAAAATCACATTATGTTTCTATTGAGTGTGGCTGGCATTTGAGGAAGGTGCCAGACTTATGCCATTATCCTATAAACTTGGGGTTTATTAAATTCTTGTCAAAATACCCAATACAGAAAAGGCAGTGTGCATTCAAAAAGCTGAAATTAAGCCTTACAAAGGTGGCACCTGGATCAAAGCTATGATTATTTTCCTCAGGTATGAGAGGAGTCAAATCACAATTAGGAGATGAAGATCTTATACTGGAAATTGACTTTGGTGCGAATGTTCTCACTCATGCTCTATATGTCTTGGATGAAATGATTGGTCTATCATAAAGCAGACTGTCACAAGCTTAGCTACTTAAAAACCTCTCTAGAACTTTTTTCAGTAATTGCATTAATACTATCAATGCTTCTTATAATAATCACATTATTCAACACATAGACAAGGGTGGGAATAGCTGAAACAAGTACTGCATACAATTATTTCCTGTAAATCCTATATTGTCAGATCTGACCCTTAAAAAAGAAAATTGAAACCCATTAAGAAATTCTAAGGCTATTTTCTGTGTGGTTTGTTTTGCCACAATATTTGGGCAATTTTCATTGGCCATGTGCTTTCTGAGCCAGGTCAAACTGGTTGGAAGCTGGTTCCAGCTTTTCCTTACAAGCAAGAGCTTTATTTTTTAGAAAATAGTAATAATAATTTTAAAAAGCCCTAACTGATTATTGGATGAATTTTTGGATGTGGACTGTAACTAAGCCTGCAAGTCAGCAAGATGTAATGAGAATGCAGCAGCTGCCAACCCTGACCTTACAGAGAATATGACAGAATTCCTAGAACTCCCCTAGTGGGAAACATGGTAAGATTTTGGGATGAAGCATTTTTCTTTCAAAAGGAAGTCTTGCCAATGAGGATATGTAGAAAGGTACTGCATTGTATTTTAACAATAGCTGTCCAAATGTACCTAGCTGGGACACAATAATATGGTGTAAGAGTAAAGTAAACCAATCCCACAGTGACAGAGCCTTTCCTGTTACGTACTACTGTTTAGGAGGAGGATAAAGTTAATTGGGAGCTTCTGTGAAGTTGCCTCCTGAGGCTTTTTTCATTCTTTCTTGGATGATTGTGAGTTTCTAAAAGTGCAGCAGATGGAGCCTGTCATGGGCACTCTGTGAAACTGGGCTATAACCACCTTAGTGTGCTGAATGTTACTGTTGCTTACAGCAGTTCCTGATATAACCAAGGGAAAAGGCAAAAGGGATGCTGCTGTTTGCCTACCTTTGTCTGCCCAACAGGGCAGCAAAGGATCAAGAGAGAATAGGAAGAACAATCAAATTCTTGCCAGTATTGTACAAAATTGGGAAGAGAAATAACAGATGGCAATTCCTTTGATTCAAGGAACCCATCTGCTACAGAGCTCTTGGAGATACTGCATGGAAAAGCTTCAGAGACAGACTGTGAATAGCAAATGTGAATGTGGGTTGTATAGGAGAAGATGGAAGAGAGAGCAATTCTGTTTGTGGAAGGAGATATGACAAGAGGAGATGTACTTCTGCTCAGACCCTTGGTAAGTTCTAAAATAGGCTTGTGAAAAGCTGCAACAAGCTAGATAGGACAATATGCAAAGTAACGGCTCCCTGATGTCCCACATTTAATACATGTGAGTGATAACACCTTAAAACCTAATTACAAGCTAAGTTCATGCAGAGATCATACTATAGCTGTGCACCAGTCTCTACAGTTCTGCAGAACATCACAGTTCTGATACTGACATCATCTCTGACCACACCTCTCATTCCTGCCTGCTTTGATGAGCAAAGATGTAATATATCTTGATATTGTTTAACATTGATGCATGATTATTACTATTTATTATTCATTTTAAGGTGAATAAGTTCATGAATCTTTCTGAGTTTTGGGCTGTCTGAAAATTCAGGCAGCTATTATCACTATATTTATCTGTATTATATGAATGGAACAATCTCTACAAACACAGAGACATAAACTTATCTAAAAGATGGCACTTTGGAGCATTCATTACAACCACGGGAAAATAAATGTGGGCACCTGATTATCCTGCTTCTGCCTGACTTCCGGCTGCTGTAATGTGTGCTGCCAATCACTCAAAGCTGTTGTTGACAGGCAACTGAATAAATAGAAAACATCCTTCATTAAGAAAATTCACCACCATGAAGAAGACAAATGCACAGCTAAATACAGAAAACCAAATACTAACCCTACTCTCTCTTCTTTAAGAACATTCCCTCTCCTTAATATTGTAAGAAAATGGCAGCTGCTATATTCTAAGAGATTTGGCAATTTACTGATGTGAGGTGCAGAAGGAAAGGTTGATTTGCAAACTTGTCACAGATTCTGCCTGCAAGGGATCTGTCAGAGCAGAAACATGTTTTGAAAATGAATTAGCAGGATGAGGGGCTTTGTTTGAACAAGGGAATCCTCATAGGAATGGTCAGGGGAGACAAGTCTCTGGCTGCTAGCTGACATCCTTTGACTTCATTCCATGGAAAGCTGGAACAGACACACGCTCATGTACACACTCCAAGGTTATCTAAAGAAAAGGGCAAGCAGAATATATTTTTTCATTATCTTTAACAACAAGCAGTTGAGATTTGGTGTTAAGCAAATACAAAACTAAACACCCACAGGCACACATCTATTTATATACTTGTTTGTAAATAATGATATTGCAGGAGCATCATGACTTTGCCTTGATCAAGGGTTGAATTACTGAGCATAATGAGCTATGGTTGATAAGATAATGCAAATTGACTGAGTGTGATGAGCCTTGGGACAGGCCGTGGATCAACAAGCAATGAAGAAGAATATCTGAAACTGCTGGGAGAATGGTATTGTTGTAGACAGATTTGGCTTGTGGCCTGTGTTGACACCTGGCTGTAAGTCCCCCAGCACTAGAGAGTAATAGGGACTGGGGGAGGCATTGCTCTGAAGATGCCCAGCACCTCATGGAAGCAGATTGGTCAAGGAGGAATGATAGTTTGCATATTTGCACTGAGCCGCTGCCCAGAGTTTGGACAGAGCAAGTGTCCTGGGCTTGACTGTGCAATTGGACAGAGCAATTCCCCTGGGCTTGACTGTGCCAACTCACTGTGCAAAGTGAATGTCTCTGTTAATTCTGTGTATGTGCATGCCTGCATGGATGGCTTTTCCTGATACAGCCTGTCCATCACTTGGTGAACTGAGTCAGCTGAGCCTGGCATTATCACATTGGTGCTTCTTTTCCACCTGTGACACATGGGAACTAGGAAAATAAAGACAAAAAAAAAAAAAAAAGAGGGATGGAAGGATTATTTTGGCAATATCACAATAAGAAGAAAATAAAATCAGAAAATGTACGGGAAATGTGTGAGACTTCAATGACTGGCTGAGAAAGGAATTGTCAGTGGATCAGAGACAGAATTGAGGGTGTCCATGCAGTGCAACCTTTAGGAATGGCAATCTGCCATCTGATCCTTGTCAACAGTGTCTGGGGATATGACCTGAAAGTGAAATGGGTCCTCCCTTCCTCGCCCTTCAGGAAATACAACCAGTGGTACATTGCTGCTCCCATGCTCACAGGAAATAGACGTCAGGAAAGGAGCTGCTTGAGAAGAGGAGCCAGCTGCCTGCCCCAGTGGCCAGTGCCTCCCTTCAGTCTGGGGCTCCATGCACTTCTACCATCTTGATAAAGAGGCTTAAATAAAAATATTAGATGCAATAAATGCAGGTAGAGGTTACATTAGCTGCTCTGAGATGCCAAATTTTCTTTTTAAACAGTGATCTGCTTAAAGAGAAAAGCAAAAAATATTACAGGTGACCAAAATATCCCAGTGGATCACTTCCCTGACCCTGTTCAGTGGACAGAATCACAAGGTGGCAGGCTGGCTCCGGGGGAGCAAGGAGGATCAGGATACTGGAACTGTGGGAGCAGGCACCGGCAGAGGCATCATTCCCAAACAATGCCTCTCCCACCTAGACCTGATGGGCTGCTCCAATACAGGATTAGTCTAGAATGGCTACACTGCTTTCTCTGACTGCAGTTAACCTCTGCAACCAAATACATCTTTGGAGTGTGAGATGCTGACACGAGGTGTGGATTTTTAAAAAGCATTCAAATATAAAGGTCTTTGCCACTTTTTTTTTTTCATTTTCTCCACGTCACACAGATCTGATGTTTTCACTGGGTGGCTCCTTATTAATGGTGTCTGTTCCCCAAGTTAGGCCTTATGCCTGAAATAAATCAGTACTTCTCTAAACAATAATTCATCCTGAATGTTGTAGACCCGCCGAAACATGTGAAAGGTCACATTTACCTGTTCCACAGACCACAGGACATCTTGTCATCTTAACCACTAAAGCATCTCCATGCTGACACATAGGGACAGCAGAATTGCACAATGCCCAGGGTGAGTGTTTGGTATTTCAAATGATGAAGGTAGGTTTCTGCAGTAAATTCCAGATGTGCTTTTGCACTTCCCACTGCATCATTTGCAGACATTTCTGAACAGCAGGTAGCAGCAACAAATGGGAACAGTTCATGCCTACTGCAAGAATTATTTACCATGGGCATCAATGCTTTACATTTCTGCTCTCTGTTCTTCCTTGTGGGTTTGTATGTCAGTAGTACCTAAGCAATTTAATTTGGTACCCTGAGAGGAAAAAAAATCTGCTTGTTTTATCTTAGCAGCTTTGTTTTTCTTACATCCCCCTTTGACACTACGTGCACTCCCTTCTGCATATTCCTTTTCTTTTCATTCTCTTCCTGTTCCCCTTTAAACTCCCTGCTTTCCTCAGGCTTCTCCTGCTGCTGTACCATTAACAATATTAAGTTGTCTACAAAAACTACACTTTAGATTATTTAGTTTCATATTCATACTGCATAAAAGACAAGAAGCCTGTCTCCTGCAAAGCTGTTAATAAAGTGAAAATTCACTTTATTAACATTTAACACTTTATTAACATTATTAACACAGCATTTCTATACATAAACTCCAATTTTAATAATACTGCCATCACTGCTAGGTTGAGCTGCTATGTACTGACAGGACATTGCTAAAACATACAAGTGATGTATCTCCATCCTTAAAAACACATATAATAGACGTATATACCAAGGAGACCAATTATTTTTTACTCAGTATAATGAAATGTGCCAAAGACTGCAAAGACTGACTGTGAATGTATTGATCGACATCAAAGGCTATTCTAGTCACAGCGTCAGAGGAGATCTCAGACAGACCCCTCATACACCCCACAACAGCAGTTATCCTGTCATTCCCTGCAGCTGTCCGTCTGGCCTGTTCATGGAAATTTAGTCATGGAGAGTCCACAGTTGGGAAATCTATCTGTAGCCTCTGCCTTTAGTTTATAACTGAAGGAAATGGTTTGCCTGTAAATTTGGGAGGCAAAGTAAATTGAAAAAAATAATAATTCCTGTATTTATTTTTTTGTTTGTTTGTTTCTTTAAGCTGCTTAACAACTGGAAGAAACACAAGGAAAAAAAAAACTTTCAATGAGATGTGGCATAAAAACCTCTATCGGTTTTGGGTTTTGTCATTTTGGAGTACTTTTTCCATAAGTTATAGTGCTTCAGAGTGACAGAATTGAACTTGCTAGCCAGGAGTTACAGAAAGATATCCCCAGTAATGCGTGGCTAACAAAGTGGCAGAAGAAATGCAGCACTGATGAATGCAAAGCAGCGCACGTGGTGAAGTGACCCTAATTCTGTGTTCACAGTACCAAGTTTTCCTGTCAGCTTTTATCACCAAGTGTTCTCAGATCG
>JAVHNF010033182.1:0-24579 GCA_034783455.1 Micropsitta finschii | reverse complement strand
TTGTGTAGATTTTAGCAAGTGATAAATATTCTCCATGATGATCTGGAGGAGAATAGTGTAGTGTAAAAAGATAACTCCTTTCTGTGTTACTGTTTATTATCGTTGTTATTCCCGATGACTGGAGTGATAAAGAGGAGGAAATTCCATTGTGATAACGTGCTGTGCAAATATCAATTAAAATCCTCTTTCTGATCCAAAAATCTTGCAAACTAAGAAGATGAGAAATGTGAACAGAGGAAGTGGAAAGGGTTACATATGCCTTCACATCACATTGCCTCTAATGAATGGTGAACACACATCATTAAGGTTTGTAGTTGCATGGGTGAGCTAAGGGGGAGTGTTACATGCAAAATAAATAAACCATATGTGAATGCCATCTACATCTGATTAATTGGTGGTTGATCCAAGTTAAATTTCAGTTCATGACTCAGAGAACCTAATCTGTATGTCCTTCCCAGTATTTAGCAAACTAAGTGTCTGTCAGGAAAGATAGCAAGGGCATCATGCTGACTGAGCTGTTCATCTGTGGTACATGTATGTTCCAAGTTTTAAAGCTAAGAACTCCTCAGAATCCTCACAATCTAATCATTGCATTATAGCCCTGAAGGCAGTTACACAGATGATGCCAGTCAGGAGGTTCGAGGTCCACCACAGCAACATGTGCAGCCCAGTGAGTTTGATGATGAGTTTGAAGATGATGATCCATTACCAGCTATAGGACATTGCAAGGCAATATATCCCTTTGATGGTAAGGTTCACAGCATGCACAGTCATTCCTTGACTACAGGGCATGGATTATTTTTTATGGAAAAGACAGGTAAAATGATTTAAAATAGATCAACTGTATGAGCAATGAGCTGCTTATGAGATTTGTGGAAATACTTTACAAATCACTTGAATTCATGAGCGGTGCTCTTGTGCTGTTTTAAGATAAATATTAGCACAGCTATTGGCAAATAATCAGTTTTATAGTTAGAGTAGGTTTTTGTCTGTAAGCCTGTTGGAGCATATGTTATCTTGCACAGATTTTTGGTTCTTCCTGTTTATATACAATCTGGAAACTGTGCACTGGGAAAAAGATGACTTGAAATTCTGTCTGAACATTGAAACTTACTTGCCTCTTGTTTCTCCCAGGCCATAATGAAGGCACTCTGGCAATGAAAGAAGGGGAGATTCTGTACATTATTGAAGAGGACAAAGGAGATGGGTGGACAAGAGCTCGAAGACATAATGGAGAGGAAGGCTATGTGCCAACATCATATATAGATGTAACACTAGAGAAAAACAGCAAAGGTGCAGTAACCTATATCTAATGATAAACTGGCAGCTTTCAGTTGTACATTCCCCAGAGAAAATAGTGTAAAAATAATAAGTTGCACAGGTTCATGGAAAGCATTATGATAGCAGCAGTGGTCTGTTGTCTGCAGTGTGAGTTTGCTGTAGGTTTTTTTCAGAAATGATCACACTAAATTACATATCTGTCTTACACTGGTCAGTAATTCTGACCAACATCTTTTGCTTTAACTGATCTACTAGGGTTCCTGCTTTACAAACCACTAAATCCAATTCAGCTATCATACTGCAAAAGACCAGATTCTGCTTGCTCTGTAGAATACTTTGTTCTTATAGAGAGCTGAAAAATGGCTTAATTTTAAAGATATCTATCTCAAGATTTACCATTTCCATTTTTATGATTTAAACTAAATGCTTAAAATAGAGGGTTTTTTTTCCTCTACAAACTAACTGAACTCAGTTACTGAAAATTATTAATTTCCTTCCTTAACGAATACTTGGCAGCTTTCACTTCTTAAACAGGAAAATGTTTTCTGATTCTGAAAGCTCAACAACAATACTCAGGAAAAAACATTTTGATTAAGGAGGACAGAAAGTCTGCTGACCTGCCTCTCCTTCCTTTTCAGCACTTGTAATGTAGACTGTTGTGTATTGGACACAACTAGATTGTTTTAACTCTAGATACCTTGAAGCTAACAAAGAAAGACCATATGTAATGCTTGATGTCTTACTGAAACCTCTCTCTGCTCCTGAAATAGAATGATGTTATATTCTTAATCTGTGCCTGTAAGATAAGTGTTTGAATTGCATCATGTTTAGTTTGGAATCAGAGTCTTAAATGTACAGCAATTCCCCTCTCTGAGGATTGGAAATGGCATTGCACTACTTCATTACTAGGGTGAAAGAAAAAGCTGATCTAAAAGCTGTGGCTTGTGTTTCTAATAAGAGTCTGTGGAATTAAGTACAAGGCTGATATGTAGCCACTGAAAATGGCCTGTTAGAACCAAGCACACTTCTCTGTCTTCTAAAGGCCTTCAGTAACTATGTTCTTTTCTTTTTCCTCTTGGACTGCAGGTTCCTGAAGCGGGTTTCTGAGAAAATGGGCGAGATCTTGAAGGAGGTTACATGCAGCTGCTGGGGGGTGGGGGGGTGGGTTCTAGACTGGGAGACCCAAGGGGCAAAGCTAGTTGCATGAATGCATGCAGACATACATTTAGTCACTAACATCTTAGCATCTCCATACATAGGTAAGGATGGAAATACGAATTCTTCAATTTGTGCAGGAAAAGAGATTCCATTACCAGAGTAACAAGGCTACTGCTCCTAAAATTGCTTTATTTTCATTGTCTAAGTTGTCCCAGATGCACAAACTATATTTTAGCTTGTGCTATATTTTGGTTATATCTCAGTTACATTCTTCTCAACTCAATTGGCTATCGTTTAGAACCGTAAGTCAGTTATCAGTCTGCCTGTGCCACCTCCATGCTCGCCGTTAACCTCTTCCTGCATGCCTAGGACAGTCGGGCATGTCTGCGTAACACTTTGCCATCATTGCTTGTCTTATTTTGTAACAAATCATTTTCTTCAACTATCTTCAGCACTAGAGTTCCATCCCAGTATCCATGTATGCTGCTATAACGATACCACTGCAACCATCATTACATTCCAGTTTTTGGCGTAACTGATAAGAGACCATATGTATTTGTGTTGATTTGGGGAAATGCTACATCTATGCTCTAGCCTACAATGCAATCAAGAGAAACTCCTAGAACTGTGGTCCATCTTCAGCACTTCAGTAACCTGTTGTGAGCACTGAAAACCTGGAACACGTCCAGAGAGATTCACCACTGCGAGCTAACGACTGTTTTCAGAAGTCAACCACTTGCCATTCAAATGCTGCCTTAAACTAGAGTGCCTAAATGTTGTTTGCCAACACTACCACTTACAGTATCCCACAAAGGGCTTTGTGTCTCAGCTCTTTTCACAGTGCTGCAGCTGCTGAGGTAGCCAAGGTAGGCGTTTTCTAGAGCTCTACTTTACCAGATACATGGTGCATCATGAATTTGATACATTGAAATGTGTATCTCATTTGACTTTTAATATTTTTTTAGACTATTTTTATGGAAACTGTCTCTTAGTTTTTCACTATGATGTTCCAGTTTTAATTACTGCAGTGCTAGTCCATTTCCAGGTGATGCTTCATTGTATGGACCAGTTGAAATTTGAGTGATACTTCATTAATGATCTATGTGCACTTTTACTTGTAAACAATTGAAATTTGGATATGTTTATACGTGTAAATATAGTTGTCTGCAGTGCCCCTATTGCTTATGTTGTCTAGCCTCCCATTTGTGGTTCTATTAATAAATACACCATATCTGATTTACTAGGGTGGTAAGAATTAGACTAGCGATGTCGGGGGGGGAGGGATACTTGTATCAAAGCAAGCGTGTCAACCCAGCCACCTGCTGTTTGTTTGGGGAAATGAAATCAGGATCAAAAGATCCAGTGTTCCTGGGATCTGAAGCAATAGTTAGATGCAGTAGTGCTGGATTCTTTTTAATTTCAGTGTTAGTAGGAACTGTACTACGAGTAAGACTGAATTGGAGTGACTTGTGTAGAGGTTTCTTCCTTTTGTTATGTATACCACTATTACACAGCTTGACCTAGTGTATTATGGGGGCTATTAAACTCTAAAGTTTAGATTTTTGGAGCTTGTATACAGGGTTATTTATATAATAATGTGACATTACTCAATACTGACAAAACTACTTAGGTAGTTTTTTGGGGGGGTTTGGTGGGATGGGATTTTTTGGGTTTTGTTCTGGGTTTTGTTTTTTGTTTTGCTTTGTTTTCTTTTAAAATCTAGTGCTTTTTTATTTTTATTTTAGAGAAAAGGAGGAAATGTGATCTGTGTATTTTCTGCTAAAGGGCCTGTGGTTTGTCTGGCTAACAGCCTTGCAGGTCAGTAATAACACTTCCTGGTAAAGGACTAAATGTTCTTTTAAGGCTACTGTTTGTTTTTCTAAAACCAGGATTTGCTTCCTTTGGAGGCAGGTTGCTTTCATGAGGGATAGTGCAACTTGTATGAGGGTTATTAAACATAGGAAAAAAAACATTTGTACTTGCACAGCTAGTTATAAATCACTTCTAAAATTCTGAACGTGAGTTGTCTTAAAGAACCTTACATTTTCCAGTAATTTTTAATCATTTTTTGTGCACATGTTGATTTCCTAAATGTTAAATGCTTGGTTTAAAAATAGTGTTCTCTGTTGAGAATATTTTCATGGAATAAAAAAATCTTTTCATGGTCTATGGAATTACCTTCCCTACTTGTCTTTTGTTAAAGACTTCCAGCATGAGCACTGTAACATCTTGTTACAGTGGTAGAACCTCTCTTGTGATTGGAGGTGGGAGGAACAGATCATACCATTTCAGTGTTGGCTGTGTTGGGAGTCTGCTCTAATAATTTCAAATGCTGTAAAAGTAACATTTCAATAATAATGAGCACATGAATCTCTGACCTTAGTTCTTGCTTAAACATTGATCCAGGTTCTGAGGATAATGCTTATACACCAGTTTTATATGTGACACAGTGGAATTTGCTGCTGGAGCACTCTTTATATAAACACCATGAATGCTGATTTCCTGGGAAAAGTGCTAACAGCTTATGCTTTGCCTTCATCTAAGAAAAAAATATTACTTACCAAAATGATTCACCTCAGTAAATGAAGCAAGTTTACTCATTTCTGAAAGCATTTTAATTATCTGGATTGTTTGTTCTTGCCATTTCATCATTCATTCCTGACAGCATAGCTCTTGTTTAGGCTCCAGCAAAAGCACTACAGCTGCTGTCTTAAACAAAAAGTAAGTTGTCCCAACATGTATACAACTCATTTTGTACCTTCACAGGAGCAGTGAGAGTTGAGCTGTCTGTTGTGATCACAGATAAAATTTCTGCAACCTGCAAATTATTTTGCATAAAGATGCACTTTAATTCACAATTCTATGTACAGTGATTTATATTCATTAAAAGAATACTATACAACAAATTTTCTGCAATGTCACATACTTAATCTATTCTTGTATTTACACCATTTGCTTAATTTTAATATTAAGAAGCCAGTGCCCTTAAATCTTAGGCATTATTAAAACATTCTAACTGGGAAATACAAAAAGCTGTAAGACTGCCTTACAGTGCTCACCTACCTCTTTTAAAGGGAACAACTCACTGACTCAGTGACACAGTAAATAAATAATCTATTTAGAAATCAGTAGTTTTAAAACAGGTGTGCATTGTGCAGCTAAAAGTTCTAAACATCTTGTGAAATGGAAGAAGTTTGTGCTGTATCAAATTGCCAAAAGAAAACCAAGGTTATTTCAAGTATATCATTTAAATAGTGTTGTTTATATACTTAAGTATATAAGTCTTATATACTTAATTGATCCACCTGCTTCAGAGGGGGAGGTTCCAGTTTTCGGGAAAGTGCAGTTAAAATCTGGCTGAATTTCTCATATCTTTCATTCTGATTAACTTGGGCTCCTTTGCTGCCCCAGAGCAATCTCATTTGAAATTCTGTCTTGAAGATTTCACTCATTTCTTCATCTGGCTGAAAACCTAGGAAAGAAAGAGAATCCCACAGTATTACTAGCAACTGGGCAAATTTTTTTATTCAGAAGAAATGGATTTTAAAATCTATTCCCTCCAAATGAGATAAGGCTTAGTGTGCTGGATTCCTTCTGCACAGTGATTTTAAGAAGTTATTTTTAACAAGTGACAGTCCTTTCCATTACTGGCATTCTATAGCATACAAATGCTTTAGGGACACTAGGACAGGCTATCCGCTTGCTCAATTTTAATTGCCTGGAATTGTCATTACAAGCCTGACCTTAAATACAGTTATTGCTGTATACATGCTACCTGCATCAAGATACACTTCAATTCATAATTCTGTGTACGTTCATTTATATTCATTGAAAGAATAGCATACATCAAATTTTCTGTAATGTCACATACTTAATCTATTCTTGTTTTTACACTATGTTTAATTTTAATATTAAGAAGCCAGTGTCCTTAAATCCTATCCATTCTCAACATATTCTAACTAGGAAGTACAAAAAGCTGTAAGATTACCTTACAGGGGTGGCCTGTTTAAAGGGATCATTCACTGACTTGATGACACAGTAAATAAATAATCAGTTTAGGAATCAGAAATCCTCTATCTCCCCTCAGTGTTTGTTTCACTCAAAATTTAAAATACATGTTGAACACATTGCTGCTTTCTGGCTCCAAGCAGTCAAGATCATAGCTCTGTATTTTGCACTGCTGTAAAAAAACATTATGACAAATGGTATATTTGCAACAGAGTAGGGATTTGAAACTGTACAGAAGAGAAGCAGCTATACTCAGTCCTTACTGTACTTCTGCTCAGCTGCTAGAAGGGTCAAGCGTATTAAGTCATGAGAACTGACTTTTGTTTAGTAAAAACACATGCTCTGTTGATTACTGGAGAGATACAGTGATTAATAATTAACTGTCTTCTTTTAAGCTATACTGATGTTGTCCTCTGACTGAATTTCGTGAAGGACATTTTCTACTCTATCAGCTCCCATGAAAGAGGAGAAGAATTCTTGCAGTATTGGTGGCACTTAGAGACCTTATTCTTCAGACATAACCCCTGCTTTGTGTCAAGGTGCAGCAGTTTCTCCTACACTGCTCCCTACCTTCCAGCATCCGCTCTGCAGTCAGGCTGTACATTTCTGCATTCTGTGCTATCTGACGAGCCATGGCCAAGTGCTTGAGCATTATCTCACAGCTTTCGTCACTGCTTTCCCACAGGTCCATCCCTTCAAAAATGACACCTTGCCGTTCCATCAAGGTAATGAGAGGCATCAGCAATGGCACAGTCACATGGTTCTGTGGAGTACTGGTAGTCTCTGGAATAGAGAATAACAAACAAATCGTATCAGACATTACAAAATTGCTAATTGAAGACATTATTATAATGCAGCATTCTCTTTAAAGTTGGAATCTTTTTCTTCCATCTTCCTAACGAACACATTACCTCAGACACACCAGTCCTACCAGCTTCCAGGGCACTGGCTGGGGGAGAAGGCCAAGACAAGTCAGTGTTGGAAAACTCCTCTTATCTGTTACAGGAGGGGGCTCTGCTGAATTACTGGACAGTGGCACAGAGATTTAAAACATTTAAAATCTGCATAATTCCAATAAATTCTGTGAGGTTTATGTTTTCTTTCTCTATCCATTCTCTTGGAGAAGTGTTCAGATGTTATTCTCTGCCTCGCACCGCTTTGGAGATGAGAGCTGCAAAGAATGGATGGAGGAGCACCTGGTGTGATCAGAGGAATTCTTTTACTAACCCATTCTTCATGTATGTAAGGATTCATCCTCTGATCCAGTAGGCAAAGCAAATAAAAACCTAAATTTGCCAAAAGTAACTCTTCTGAGTAAGGAAGGAGATTTTGTTTTTTTCTGTCTTTGAGGCAAGGAAAGAAAGTGTTTCAGTTTCTGCTCCACAAAGAGGGCGTGTAAGTTTGAGAAGGAAGTTATGTTCTACATGGGTACATGCACACAAGCACATTTGTCTGGCAGACTGTTTCCTTCTATTGCATTGTCTTATAGTGCATCCTACAAGTTCACAGTCCTTTTAACATGTGATACACAGCTATCCAAACAGCAGCTGCTTCATCTCCCTACACAGGAAATGAGCAATGAGAAGTTAAAAGGCCAGACAGAAACCAGCATCACTCATACTCACTGTTCCACTCATCTTGTCCTTCATGCAAAGCTTTGCTAAATGGCTTCAGCTGTTTTTCATACATAATGGCAGTCTGGGTATAATGATGTCTCAGAGAGGTCCAGGTTTGTTCTAACCTAGTGACCTGTTCATAGACAATGATAGAATACCTGTTAGTGATGCCATGGCAATCACAGGAACAGCACGCTGCTAGTGATGAAGTTTGTTCTGATGAGCTGTCTAGTCTTGATGAAGTTGCATAAATGAAAATAAACAAGCTACAAAACAATTCCATGGTTTGGAACATAAAGAGAAACAGATTTTTACCTGTGGCATTTCCAGTGCTTTCATAATGGCAGAAAATCCATACAAATCCCCCAGTGAGTCCTTCAGCTCCACTGCAACTTGGATAATCCTGTTTAATGTTGCTGCTCTATCTTCTACTGTTCCTGTGCAACCCAAGATATCCACAGCTATTCCTATAGCCATGGTATTGTGCCTGTAAATGAAACAATCTATGCTGATTACTAAATAACACATTATGCTGTACATGTATTCAGGAAAATCTGTTCAAAGGTTTATTTCAATAGCTTGGTGTGCCCCAGTAAACTTACTCTTGCCAACATCTTTGTATCAAGAACAGTAAAGCCATTATACAGAACATAGACATGTTGGCTTTTAAAACAAATTTATTAAGATTTCCTGAAATATTATTAGTATACAAATTTCTGCTTAAGCAATAAATGAATGAACACTTCTGGGAAAATTGCCCTAATTCCATTTTGTCTTCTGCGCTCAAATCCTGGGATCTTCCCCCAAACTTTCAGCAACCAAACTACTGAAATCTGATTCAGAGCAGCAGAAAAACTAGATCAGGGACAGAAGACCCCTAATTGTTCTCCCTTAACTTGTGCAGAGGTTTTAGAACAAGATTTGCTGATCATTTTTTACTTTGGAAGTGCTTCTACCCTCTTCCCCCGCTGCAGAGGGCTATTGCCTTCAGTTTCTTCCAGAAACACACATTCAGTTATATTCTAGGTCCCCCCTAAACTTTGGCTTGGCTGAGCTCTTAAAGGAGATGACGGTGTTGAGCTCTAAGGACAATTCTTCTTACCCTGTGTTACATGTATGGATTTGTCCCAGGGCATTAAGGAATGTTTCCTATGCAAAAACCAGTTCTATGCCTTATCTCTCTACCTTGCCCACTGTACGCATGAATTCAGACAACGTGTAGGCGAGCACTCTTAAGGAAGCAGAGTACAATGTAGCAATGCTCTGATCTTTTGGCCAGCTGCCTTGGAAATGAGTAACAGGAACACTTACCTTTCAATGAGGTCAAGGCGCAGTTGATGTCCATAAGGCAAGGTGATCAGTTCCAGCCCAGAGTTCATTCCCATAAGCCTCCTCATCTCTTCAGACACTTCCAGTATCCTCGCCACCTGCCAAGGGCAGAAGACCTGCATGTGATTTGAAACTCATTTACTTCAAACCCCCCCTGCAACCACATAGAAGTCCCTCCAGGTTAGTGCAGGGCATACAGAGCTAAGTGCATAGCATGCAATGCAACACTGGAATACAGTCATTTAAGAAAAACTTGATTAACTTTAATGCACTTTCAGTGCATTTACACAGAAAGACCAACATTTGCTTTGCCACCTTCATTTCTAAAAAGATGACTGCTCTGAATGCCTTTGGATTAAATCACAGGCTCCTCATAAAGATTAATTAGTAAAAGGCCTTTAAGGAGGACACTGAATGTTGAGGGCCTAATGAAGTCTGCATGTGAAAGCTGACACCCTCACCAATTTGTCCTTGCTTTTTAAACACACAATATTAGCTACTGGTTATAGTAATAACAATTATATATGCTAATTTGCTAATTATAGGCAAAACCACATTAACATACNNNNTACTAATGTGAGACTATCTGTTGGTTTAAGGCCTGTATGATGACACATGCACAAACCCATCTGCCTGCTATTTACTGACATATCAGCAGGCTTTCTTGATTATGAAAAGAAAGCAATCTGGGCCACACAACAAGCCTCCCTGGTACAGAATCTAGCACTTTCGAGAAACCTGTTTCACTTCTGGAGATGCAGGAGTGCTCTGAAGTCCCTAGAGACATACTGACTGCTGCTTCTTTGTCATAAAAAGTCCTCTCAGGCCTGCAAGTGGCAGATACTCCATCACCATATGGGTGCTCCTCTCATTATCAGAAATCTCTCGATTTGAAAGGCAAACAACCACTGCTGCCACTCGAGACAAGCTATGAACTTCAGCCTTATCACAGATCTCAGTACAAAGCATTTATTCTGGCCCAGTTCACATGCCAATCCTGTTGCATCATGCAGTTCTTATCACTGTGGTAGTATGCAGCAAGTTACCAACAAATGACAGTCATTGGCTCTCAGCACTGCAAGATAAAGATAAAACAGGCTTCTCTACATGTCCCAGCCAGTTACTGTTCCTGCTCCAAAACCCAAAAATGTTTCTGTAAAACACTCCAGTGACTTCTAATGAATTGTTCAGGCTCCCACACTTCCAAGAGGCAGTTTCCTTGGCCCCATTCCAGAGCTCATAGAATTTAAAATAAGGAGACTAATAACCTAATTTAATATAGTACATATAAAACTCCCTTACTAATTCTCTAAGGCATGCATATCCTGTGCCTTCAAGCAACGTACACTTCAACAATATATTAAAAGACATTCTGGTTTTTATTATGAGGTTCAAGGAAGAAAAGGTGCATTTCAGAGCTAAAATGTCAGAGAATGCTCTTGCTACTCTTGGAACCATAGTAAAGAAGCCACAGTCTATCACTTCTGAAAAGACCAAACAGTTGTAGAGCTGAGTCTTTCTGAGTCACCCTGTCTGCGTGAAGCCTCACTTGGCAGCAGCCAACACTGCTACTGAGGAGAGAAGCTGCATTTGATGTTGGCAGGAATGGCACACTCATCCCACTGCTGCTCTAGTGAACTACCCCCTTCCCAGACCTGAGGTGTGAATCAGTGCAGCAGCGCCAGGCTGAGCACCAGACATGTTTATCCTGGAGCACTACCACTTCCTTTCTCATCTGCAGTGGAGCTGCCCAGTAAGTAGCCATGCGTGTTGCTTCTCAAGCTGCACTTAAACACAAACAAAGCCTCAACACTCAGTTCCTGTAGCTGCTCTGTGGCAGGCACAGCACTTGGCAGCCCAGCAAAGTGGTGCAGATTCGACTGCAGTTGCATTTCATGTATTACAGAAAGTCAGCAGCTCACAAGGAAATGACTTTTCCCATCCTGCCGTATTTCTGAACCAACAGCCCATCCCCAGCTCTGTCAGCTGAACAAAGTCTACATTGTAGAAAAATAATGCTTTGTGGTTTTACATCTTTCTAAACACTTTCCTAGCAATACAGTTCTCATAGGAGAAAAATGCACACGGCCTGATAGCTGTTTTCCCCCACCACCTGTCCAGCCATAAGACAGAAACTCAGCTAAAAAGAGCATCTAGTTTAAATACATTTAGTTCCATTGAACGTCATACCAGCCAGAGTATGGCAACCAGGTAATGTCTGTCTTCTGTTTTTGCCTTTGTTGCAAAGCGTTGGTTAACATTCCTGTTCTTCAAATAGAATCACAGAATGGTTTGTATTGGAAGGAACCTTAACGACCATCTAGTTCCAAGCCCCTGCCACAGGCAGGGACACGTTCCACTAACCTGGTTGCTCAAGGCCTGTCCAACCTGGCCTTGAACACACTGACAGGAACAGAGCATTCACAGTTTCCTTGGGCAACCTGAGCCAGGGCAGTAAAAATTCCTTCCTTATATCCAACCTAAATCTCCCGTGTTTAAACCTATTACCCCTTGACCTATCATTACAGTCCCTGATGAAGAATCCCTCTCCAGCACCCTTGTAGGCCCCCTTCAGATACTAGAAGGTACTAAAAGGTCTCCAAACAGCTTCTCTTCTCCAGGCTGAACCGCTCAAACTTTCCCAATGTGGGAAAAAAAAGCACCCCAACGCCTTAAAAATTCCTACAATCAAGTCAGTACATTTGTTGTATTAGCTGCAAATCTACCCATTAACCTTTTCAAATTGGTTATGTAAAAAGTATGAACTTGCACAGTACAAAATAAAATGCAAGAGTTTTCTTACCTTGCAGTCCATTCTAAGAATATGCTGTGCAATAACCTTTGCACTGTTATTGGTGAAAAGTTCCTTAATTCGTCTTAACATTGATGTTTCCAATGGCTTGTTTTCAGGAGGAAGTAGTTTGGATTCAAAATCATTCGGTTTAAAACTAGACACGGTCTCGAACACAGGTGCAGAAAAGATGCTGTCATCTTCAGCCATATGAGTTGAAGCTTCTAAAGGATCTGCAGAGTTCATCGCAGGGTCATCTTCCAGGATCAAATAGTTTGTTTCAGAGTTCCTGAATGAGTGTGTTCCCCTCTCCTTTCGTATCATATGTTCCACATAGCTGGTTTTCTGACATAACTGCTGCTTTGCTGCTGCAGGATCTCTGGCAGGGCTTAGTTCACAGTAGTGTCCTTCTGAACTGTGGGAAGCTAAGGGAGAATCTGGGGGCTTTATCAGGGGTGCTTTGCTGGGTTTAGGTGGAGGCTTTGGGCAGAGCTGACTGTCTGAACCTCTAAGAGCTTCTCCTACTTGTAACTCAGAGGTGACTTTCTGAATAACTGTGGGGCTTAGAGAAGGCTCACTGCCTGTTCTAAATGCAGGAGAGCTTGGATATGGGTCTGCATCTGCTTCAGGTAATCGAGATGGATGTCTTGAACCTGCAAGGGAAAATGGAATTTTAGAAAGCCAAACCACGTATCACTCCTGATGCCTGGCCCAGGGTTCATGTCTTAATGCTGATTCCCGAGGAAAATATTGACAGATCATGTCAGTTACTCTCTGACAAAATGCAAATGAAATTGTATTTTGAGGAATGAGCTAGCCAGTAAATTCCATTCTCTTGCTGATCCTCCCCAAATCCCAAATACACGGAACAGCTGCACCGTAATATTATTCTGTGGTAATGCTGACAATAATTCCAGTCCCTGCTGCATACATAGGCTATACAGTCAGAGCTGGATAGTCTCCACGGCTTGGAATAGGAGGCTTCTTTGTAACCTGATCTACACCATAAAAGCAGAAACTTCCAGCCACACCACATAAAAGATGAGTCATTTCTGAGAATGACAAGTTGGAGATGAAAGAAAAGCTTCCCACAGTCAAGCCTGAACCTGACATGAGGCATGGAAGGAATGAATTTCAGGGCTGCTAACCTTTTTCCTAAATGGTAGCTGATGGCAAGAGCTGGAGAAACACATCTACATGCTTCTGTGTATTTGTACCCCAATCTGGACTCAGACCTCAGCATCCAATCTAGGACTGAAGCCCGTATCAGACATTCCCAGTCTGCAGTTCTCCATGCATATGCTGGTATCCCCAGCAAAATGGCCAGTTGCAGCACATGGGCTTTGCTGCCTGTTTCCAGCTGGCTCTCAATTTCTGCAGACAAAATCTGCAAAGCACAGCCTGTCACCACTCATAAGCAGTATGAGACCAGAACCTGCTTGAAGGACCCCATGATGAAATACACAGCAGTACTCTTCAGATCAACTGGTGTAGTACCAAAAGAAAACTTTTCGCAGCCATGGACTGGAATAAGATGATCGATTCGAGTACAGATGGAGAGAAACTTGTTTTATGAATATCTGTCCATCCAATTGCTAAACACAGGAGCACACCCTTTCTATCAAGATACAGTCTCGCTTTACAAATACTCAATATTATCTTTGTCTCAAGAACCCTTTCCACAATAGGCACTACAAATTTCAACAGCTACCACATTCAAAATGACTAGCAGCCTCAGAAGTGAAACACTAGAATTTGTCCATAGGGAATAGATGAATCCTTGAAACTTCCTTAGCCAGTATGTTAGTATGGATACAATTGCTTACATCTCTGAAGAGTATGAGAAAGAAAAAGCCACCATCAACAACTGATCAGCTGTTGGTACACCTTGTATCACTTGAGGAAGACAATGACAGTCACCATGGAACCAGACAGCAGCAAAAGCAACAAAAAGCAAAAGGGATGGCGTGGGAGGGGAAGGTTGAAAACAAAAGCCAAAGCAGTGTTTTTTTCCTGGGAAGGAACACTAGCACATCTGCATACTTGTGGAAGCAGTTACCAGACTTCCATGAGGCAGGGCTTCTACTTCACAGACTTGTCAAAATGACATGCATGAGACAAGTCAGTTCTTGTAAAGCCCGAGCAAGGAAAGGTCATACTGTCAAAAAAATACTAATGCCAACTGTAGCTGTTGGGTTTTTTCCTGTGGAAGCCTACTGAGCTGTGTGCCAAGGTGCTCAGCTACCTGGTGCACTGTAAGTGAAAACCCTGTTCCAGTGACTTAAGGAGCAAGCAGTATGCTAACACAGCTTACACTGGCCATTAAATGTATCTGTATATACAGGACTGAAAACACTCAACAATCTCACTTTGGTATGAAGCATAATGGACCACCTGGACACACACAAATTCTAAGTGTGAAACATTCAATTATAGAACATACCTATCAGCAGGTAGCTCTCTGACTGGTGAGCCTTCAAAGGGAATCTTTTTTCCAGAACATGATCCAAACAAGCCGGCTGACTACCACTTTTCTCTTTGTTTCTAGAGTAAACAAAAACGCAAACAAAACCATATCAATATATCCAACACTCTTAACACAAATACCTAATTGCCAGAATATATCAAAAAGAGGGCAAGGATCATTAGCTATCCACTTGGGCAGCTTATAAGAATAAAAGGTATTTCATGCTGTTGTGGCAGAAATGAACGGGCTATAATATGTGTGACCCTTCAACATTCATCAGGATGTTCCTTGGTGTCAGTATTTTTTAATGGAACATTTAATTTGGACACTGAAATTAGGATCCATTATCCCACACTTGGCATTTTATTGCAGAAGTCAAATATGGAAAGAAAGGCTTCTCTGGAGCAGCAAGAAGATTTTATTCCAATCCTTTGTTTTATTCTGGTCGAGATTTGCCAAGAACAAGCTGCATTGCTGTTGTGCTTCCAGAGCCTACATTTGCTCTCACTCATTTGCTAAAAGTCAGCAAACCCTCATGCCTAGTTTCTCATCTAAAATTAGAGTGAAAATTCACATCACCTACAGCCAGAGCTGATAGAGTTACCTCATTTCCCTCCATAAGAACAGCAAAATTAAAGTACCTCAAAAGATTGCCCCTGGGTATGCTCTGCTCCGGGGATTGCATGCTGGATATACCAAGACTCAGCCTTTTTGCAGTTTCTGGTTTTCCTTCGGGGATACTTGGCTCTTTTTGCCGGACTGGAGTTACACCATACTTTTCTTCTAGACACTTGAGAGGCACAGTCCTGTTGATAGGCTGAAAAATAATTGCTCCACTCTGCTTTGATATTGGTGCGCGATTCCCAACATAGTATCTAACCAAGCCAGGAATGCTGTCGAAGCTTTCCAGTTCAAGCTGATACTGAACACGGCAGTAGGCTTCATTGAGTCTTGGAACTGCTTTGTTGATCTTAAAATGCTGGGAGATATTTTTCCACTGACAGGTAAGAACATAGTCCCCAGGACTGGAAAGAGAATCCCTGATCAGAAAGTCTCCATCTCTCTGAACCAGGCCTTCTGCCACCTTTGAAGAAAAAGGATTATGAAAAAAAAAAAAAGACTTTCAGAATCAGAAAACAAGCAGTCAAACAACACACCACAACAAAGTGTTCTTAAACATAGGACTTCATTTGGCTGCTCTGGAAGAACAGATAAAGCCAGGCAATATAAAGAAAAGCATGAAGTGCAGTAGAAGAATCAAGTCTCCAATTCCAAACTTAAGAACCCATCCCAACCCATCTGGAGGGGTCTCTTCGAAAATGCCCAGCAGCATGACTCACACCCATGTATTTCTTATAGTTTGCTAATAGAAAATAAGGCGTGAAGGGAAAGCAATGACTCAGGATTTTAGACTTCTAAACATCTGGATAGTCACATTGAAGTTTAGAAGCCTATTTACTACAGGACACCAGAATTGTCTTTTTATTATTACCTTCAGTGACAGAAGCTTTCATTTTTTATTCTTTGTGAATACTGCATAGTACTAGGAAGAGTCAGAGCAATCCTGTTTTTCCTGTTCTGAGTTAGTCTTTTCATATGATAAGCTCTGCATCTAACAGTTAATCTTGGGTGCAGTGTACGTGGGTGCTGTGCGAGGTCTCCCTACCGAAGGGAAGGGCAGCCTGCAGCTCCGGCCAGAGCGGGGAGCCCCGCAGGGGGAGCTCCAGGCGCTCTGGGAACCGAAACTCCAACCCAGCCACAGCTTTAACACATTTCAAAGATGTTTGTAAGGATTAACATCACGTTATTGCATAGATTTTGTTGTGGGACTTTTTTCCCCTCCCCCAAATTCCAAGTGCAAGAAAGAAAATACACAAGCACATCTTAGCTTTGGTTAAGAATACTGAACCAAATTAATGTCCGTGTGCCTGAACAATATGTGGGAATAATATTCTCATATAAAGCTTAAATACCATTTCTACCTTTAATCACACAAATCATGAAATACCTGTGTTTTCCACTGTTGTCTGCCCTGAATCTTTTCCCAGCCTCATTTTATACCAAGCTGTGATAAGTACCATAGCTTTCACACAAATAAGCATTATTAATGAAGATACAGAAATGTGTATAGTACTTAAGTACCATTCTGCTTGTCTACAAAAGCTCAAAGCATGTTTGGCAATGCAATGACCACGTACCTGCCAAGGAATACGTCCATGGTACCAAGCATGGCTACGCAAGTCTTCACTACTCAGCTGCAGTTCTTCCTCTAACTCCTTCTTCAGCTTTTCCGGGCTGTTGTCCATAACCTGCCTCTCCCTAGAAAACTGTAATAAAAGATTAAAAGCTTCAACTGTGCCAAGTTTAGTGATTAACATTTTACCTGGGTTCTAACTTCCATCACATGATCTGCCCCAACAACTGGAATGCAGGTGCTGCTTTCAGCAGCCTGGCTTGGCTTCACCCTCTGCATTTGTAAAATCCAGCATTCGGTGAGATAAAGTGTGATTGTTATACACTACACAGAACAGAGCACAGAGTTCTGTCCGTACACCAAACTAACAGTGACACACCTACAAAGGCACTTCTCTTACTTCCTCTTCCCAACAATAATTCTAACTATACCCACAAAACCGAAGCTGAACCCAAATGCCCTGTTCCAATACTCTTCTTCCTACTTAGAATCTGAATTGAAAATTGAAGTTTTTCTCCCCCACCCCCCTGGAACCCATCCAATTAAGAACATTTCAAATGCACTGAGACAGGCTGGACATAAATATTTCTGTTGCACTAAATTCAGCTTTCCAAAGTAAATTTTCAACCTTAAAGGGCTTACTTTTAATGGTCATTAAATCTGCATGTCCATGATGTTCCCTTCTTAAGGGGAAAAGGTCCTGTTGCCCCATAGCACAAAATACATGAGAACTGCTTAGAGATATCTCCATCACCACTACACAACTACTATAAAATTATCTGGACAGTTCCCAGCTTTGCCTCTTCTTAGGGTACAGCTTCCACACTGGACCACCCTGGCTCCTAAGTCCTTCTTGTGGATGCAGTGTGGCCAACAAAGTAAAGTGCAGAATCTTCTCTAGAGAGTTGCCATGTACTTTCATAAGCTTCCCTCAGTGCAGGGAAGTTCTTTGGACTTCCTTAAACCCCCAAGGGCTGAGGACTCCAGTGCATTCTTACTGTTGCTGAAGAGTTTTCCAAAGCCTAAAATACTCAAGAGATTCATTGCAGGATATTCTATGCGTTGTACAATATTGAATTGTATGTATTCAATGTAGAATAATCTACACTGATCAAAGAATCAAAGTATACCCTCTCTTAAAAGAAAGTACAAGGAAGGAGTGAGATGTAAGAGAGAGGCCTCCAGCTGGAGTACAGACTAAAATGCAAGATTTTGCTCCAGTGTGTTATGTATTTTATTTTTCCTTTAGCTCTGAACACGAGCCAAAACCCACAGGTTCCCTTCACTGACACACTGATGTAAATATGCAACCCATGCATTATTCAAACAAAAACTGGGAACGCTCGCCCACCAATCCCATTCTCTCTATGAACCCTGCTCTCTACAGCATTTCCTTTTTCACACTGAGCATTCACAGCACCTAACCGTGGGAGCAGGTGGCATACATTTAGCACTTGTTTCAACAATCCTCCCTGTGATTTCAAGCAGACTGAATTACAACAGATTACTAGACAGCAGATTTCTGGTGGAATAATGCCAGAAGAGGCATTCTGCTGCCAAGACTATTTAAACATGCTGGGAGCCCACAGAAATTCTGCAATAAATTCTCCTCTCCTTTCCACTTTTCTAGAGAAAACTAAGGCTTTTCTTAGATACACACAAATTAGCATAGTAGCTTTCACAGGAAGGCAAAAGATAAAAACCACCTGGTAAAGAATCACTTGCCACCTCAGCTCTGCTTCTGTGAACTGTAACAGGGTGGTACATATCCATATAAATGTGGTTCAAAACAGACAAGCATCTTCAACAAGAAGTAAATCCTTTGTGCTTTTGTACAGTCAAGGTCTTTCGCCAACCTCCCCTAGCCTAACCCTAACATCCCCCTCCACTCCACACCTCTGTGACCCATCACACTAACATAACTAAAGGACTAGCAGCACAAACCTACTGCCTTCATTTCCCAATTCCAATTGCTGGGCACCCAGTTAAAGCTGACTGACACTGATTGCAGGATTAACAGTTAACCATTTCACTACCATGTTTTACAGGATGGTAACAAGTATTACAGCATTTGCACAAATGGTAGGTAAAGAACACACACACTGAGAATAGATTTTTCAAGAGCACCTTTACCCTGACCACACAAGGAAGTAAGTGACTGGAGAAATTTTTCAGTACCCCCTCCAATCTAAATCACAGAATTTGGTTTTAATGGCATACAAATCTCTAACATTCATAGCTGTGTATTTTGCTGATCTTCTGAAAGAAACTGCTACTTTAATTGTAATGAATTGTATTTACATTTTTGAAAGATACTTTTGACTGAATAGAGATCTTGAAACACAGAAAACTACTGTACAGGTTGCTACCATCATTCCAAAACCATACCGCTGCACCTCAGTGGTACGCAAAGCTACTGTAAGTGGAACAGATTGCAGTACACAAGTGCAATAACTGAGTTTGCTTAGGAGAGCTAGATTCTTAGCCAACAAGAAGAGCTATACATCTGTGTGCATGGGCTAATTTCATCCACTGTACTGACACAGATTATCTTAAAAACACAGGATTATCAAGTTACAGATGCGCACTAATTACAAATACGGCAGAGAAATCTAGAACTTCTTCTGGTTGTTCAACAGATTTTTCACTACTCAAATAATGTAACGAGACACATACTGCACTTGAAGCACATCTAGCAACACAACAAGAAAAACAGTTTAGAAATCCAAACCAACCAAATGGTTAACATTCACAATTATTGGTGTGTTAAAAATCTTCTCCACCGTGGTCTACCACACTGAGCATATTCTGATTGCTAAAGGTCAGACATCTCCCGAGATGAAGCAAACATGCTTAAATAACCCTTATGCAACTCTGAACTTAGTGGAAGAACTCCTGCGGCTAACACAAATCCCAAAATACATGGGGGGGAAACTGCCTACATAAGCAAGTTTAGTAATAGCATGTCTTCCTGGACAATTTTTTGTTGGTTGAGGCCAATTTCTTATACAAACCCTGTCCATTAAAGGAGAAGCATGACCAATGATCTGACTGTAATCATATCAGCCTATCCCTTTCTATGCTAAATACTGTACTCAAGGCCTCAGGTCCTGCGAGAATCTCTGGATATGCTCATATCCATGTCATGCAAGTGAGCTCTCAAAAATCACTTCTGTCACAGACTGCACAAGCATGTTAGTCTGTGAATAAGGAAGAGTGTAAACTTTCAACATTAGCTATGGCAATGGGCTTTCTTTTAATAGAAAAGGTGACCTATTCTACACAACATGATGCAGATACTTGAGCCTCACTTCTGAAGAGCACCCAAAAGCTAAATGCTGTAAACTTGCACTAACTTCATAGTGACAAGCCTTCATTTACTATTAAGCCCTCTTTTTTTTCTTTAAGATGCCATCTTGACTCCTAACCAATGACAGAAAGAAACTGAGTTTACAGATAGATTATAAAGTGGATGGTAAAAAAAATAAAGTAAAAAGAAGGCCAGGGCAAAGATTAAAAGACTTGAGTATATTCTGCAACAAAACATGGTGGAAGCAACACAGGGAAGCTTCCAGGTTAAACTCTTTCAGATTTCCAAATAGTGGCAACCCTGTCAGAGATCCCTGGAATATAAAAGCAAATCAAGTCAACAGAACTCTTTTCCAATACAGATGCTTTTCCTGCCTTACAAAGAATTCTCCCTAAGTATGTGCTTTCCAGAACTGTTTGTTCACATTTTAGTTGCATTGTTTCCTGTCCTGGTGCTATTTTAAGATATTCCTGCCATGCTGAGCACCATTTTCTTTATTGGGCTGTGCTCCCTTTGTAAGAGGAGGTCTTGCAGCTCTGGCACCTGTACTGATAACTGCTGTGCTACCACCTTTGCATTATAAAAAACAGTTAATTACTCAAATACTTTGTGACAGACTGAAAATTACACCAAGATGGAGCAACTCAAAAAAAGGGGGAAAAAACCCTGTCTCTCAAATAAAGCACTCTTTCCGACAGAAGATAGATCTGTGTAATGTCTGTCACCAGATTCAGTCTCTCAGTATGCTAATTTGGACACGGATCAATTCAACACACAAATTACGAAAAAAAAAAAACCACCAGGATATCTAAGAAGGTTTTAATAATAATTGATTTCAGTTTCACCTTTTAATACAAAAAGTTTAAGAATATTGCTTCTATCACATTTTCAGCCAAGTCCAAGTATGCCCTTGCTTACACAATCTTATTTTTGACAGTCATACTTCGCATCAGTATTAGACAGTTACATATAACTTGTTAAAAAAAAAAACCACAAAACCAAAACAAACAAGCAAACAAACAAAACCACCACACAAAACCAAACTGGTTGCTCTCATACAGTCTTTTGTGCGCCAGCAGATGCAAACATTGAACAATCCACCCTTCAGGACATCCCTTGTAGCTGCAGATTGTATATTGAGACGGGATCATGCCCAAGCAGAATATATTAATGCCATGCAGCCTTGATCAGCAAGATTATATCTGACTTCTGTCTCATTATATGTGATTCCTCTCTTTCCTGCAAAGCAACATCAAAATCTTCATGGACAAAAGTCACCACCAAACTGTAAGTAGGTCTAGTAGCTCAGCAGTGTTCACATGACACATGCATTTCTAAGTGTAAATTGTACAGTTCAGCCTCATGGGACATGGATCTGGATAGCATGTTCCCATATTTCTCAGGAAATATGATTTCATATTTCAGAAAATTGAGTATATTTCTGGTTTGGTTTGCCTCAACAAAAGAGAAAAATGTAGCAATGTGCTGTTGGCATCTATTTATTTGCACAGTGCCTGCTTCTGAAACTGCAGGGCCAGACTTGGCAAAGTTAGATTTTTGCTGATTAAGAAAAATGAGAGATGCCTTTCCATTTATGAAGAGGGAAAGTACTGGATTGTGAAATACCACCAGGCTAGTGAGATGCTAACAATACTGCATGTCTGTTAGCCTGTCTAGAGCATCTCAGAGGTCAAACTGTGAGACAAATCCCTTACTGGTTTGTGTTCATTTATGCGTTACACTCAAGGGAGGGAGAAGCAACGTCTTTCAGTGCCCAGGTGAAGTAAGTGTTGTACAAGTGAGGAGACTCATCCCTGCCTTCACTGAAGTTTCACATTTCTCAGCCTTTTCATTGATGTTTAAAACACATGGTGGAACAATCCAATATGTTACATGATGTGTAGAAAGGCACAGCAAACTGTGCTCTGATAGCTGTGCCTGATGCTCCCACTCAGGCTGAGAGCCGCTGCTGTGTGAACCACAGCTGATTTATGGTGGTGGGGATGGGGGATTTGGGCAGACAGACTAGAAGAGGAGGGACTAGAAGAGATGGGGTGAAAGATGATGAACAACCAACAACATCAGGATACATGTGAAAGCAAATTATCCAGAGTCAGGTTTTTTTTTTTTTGTCTGTGTGGTTTAATGCTGTACCTATATACAGTTAGGCCATACACATGTATACACATAAACACACTTACAATATGTCTAGATCTTCTGTGTTCAGGGCTTAGAGGAAAATCAGTTGTGTGGAAACAAATATCCATAGAAGTTATTTAATGAAACTGCCTCTCTTAAAGAGAAGGGAGCTGTATCTGCTGTTCTATGTGGGCATCATTTCTCCCTTTTATACCTGGTGACCTTTAGTTGTAGTGGAGCTGGCTGCTTTGAAGAGGAAGCCCTAAAAGCTTGCTATCAACAAGCAGTGGTTACAGAGACATATATATGCATACCAGAAGGCTTGCTGTTTTCCCATTGATTATAGTCTTGGGTACTGGCACTGACAGATTTTTGAAGGAACATTTAACATGTGTGTCCTGTGCATTTTGGACATCTGTCCCAGATGCAATCTCAGAGCAAGCAACCATGGAATATTTGGCATGTACATTTGTCTGCTTTATGCAGTCTCAATAACAGGCTGCAGTGTGGCAATCCTGAATACTTGGGACAGCCAAGTTGTGCAGGAATTGCTGTATAAGTTATGTATGGATAATCAGGTCCCTTAACAGATTCCACTCATTTGCTCAGAAGAGTAAAACAATGCCTGCATACCCCAGAGTATAATAATCTAGTCCCATGTGACTTCAGACTCCCAGACATTCAGGAGCCCAAATAATAGGTGAGCTCAGAGGGATTCAATTTGCTTCAGAACAGGAAGAATAAGAGTTAAGGTTTCTGTCTTGATCAAGATCAAATATGTCCTAACTGGGGCTCTGCCTAGTCTCCTGGAAACTTATGGCCTTGTGAAAAAACATATGGAGTAAATGAGACAATGCAGGTCAGAGGGGTGGGAGGAAGGGACAGGGCTGAAATGTGGCTCTTAATCCTTTTGCGGTTTACCTCTAATTGCATGTCGTGCAGGCAACACCACACACTAGCTGAAATAGTATTGTCTCTTGTGTTTCATGGTGGCAACAAAACCTCTCCAAAAAACTCCTTCCAGCTGGTGTATATAATGTTCTTCATTATTTGTGAATTTGCCCACAACATGCAGAAGAATGAGTTCTGTTTGGTGGGTCATGGCTCAAAAGGGTTGGTGGCTTCCTTTGCTGTTCCATATTCTTTGTCTGAAGCACCAGAAAGCCTCATATATTGCAGGTTGCTTAAGCAGTCAGAGCCAAGAGGTTGCTGCTGATGATAGAGAAAAAGTTGTAGGAAACAGGACACAAGGTTCAGCAGAGAAAAGGATTCCACTCAATTTCCAAAAATACAATGATTAAAACTAGCTTTATAGCCCAACAGACAACGCCCAGGGCCAAGGCCACTGACAGCACAAGCCTTGGGAAGGAGTTTAGTTGGTGTGGAAGCCAGCTGCCCTCCAGCAAACTCTGTGGCTAGATACATGACAGTCTGAGTCACAGTGCCGGTGGCATCCGTGGTCTATGGTGGGCATGCATGTCTTGTGTCCACACCACTTACAAGAGACTTTTTTAATGTAGATTGAGCTCATGGTGTAGACAGGACTGTCAAAAAGGAGGAGCTGCTGTCTGTACAGAAATGGTATACTACTCTGTGTGGAGTACCAAGGGATGCCATAGATTTTTTCAAAGTGTGTCTGTCCTGGAGAAGCTGTTTCCTTCACTGACAAGCAGCCAAATGTGGGAAAAAACCTCTGTCATCAAAGCACAGCAATGCTCCCACAACTGTTTCAGGGAAGAGTGATGAATACCACGTCCAAATGAAACCACTGGGGGAAATTAAACTGCTTTTAATGACCTAGATTGGAATTTGGCTGCAACACTGGGACTAATGACTTGTTCTCCTGTGGCAAGTGGCAGGGCAGCATGTCAGAGATGATCAGCTCACAGCTGCCCTGTAAAAGCAGCTCCAGTGTAGTACTTCTCAGCCCTGTCCTATGACAATGCTTACAGAAAACTTAGGTTTTGGTTTGATAGGGAGAAGGAAGTTTAAGCAGACAGATAGCAAAGGCATGAAGTTTGAGTCCGCAAAGCAATATAGGATCTTTTGTGTGCTATAGCATATACGGTGCATAATGTTTCACATGAGGGCCTAATAGCTTTTAAATTAGGTACTTTAGGGTATGGTCAGATGATCACAGGTGAAGGAGTTAGTGTGTTTTAAGTGGTACTGCTCATTACTACAGATTTCCATTGCTCAGCTGGGAGATGCTAATTGTCTGGAAGAGTGCTTCTAGTTCACTGCAATGGGAAATTCAATTATATTCAGACTTCTGGTCACCAACTC
>JAVHNF010033162.1:0-19201 GCA_034783455.1 Micropsitta finschii | reverse complement strand
AACTCAGATGGAAATGGGAGCCTGCTCTAGAGGTGACTCTGGGCTGGAGTTTGTGTACGGAAATGTCACTGAACATCTCATTTCATCACGCTCAGTCCGTGCCTGTGGTAAGGCCTCATCATAATCCATTTTGCCGTGGATTCAGATGTTCTGGCCCTTGTTTTCGTTTAGGTCCCTGTTACACAGGATGCATTCTCTTAAAAGGCGATGATTTACACTTCAGGCCCTTTTCTCAGTCTTAAACTCCTGTACGACTTGCAGTGAATGATGTGGTTTATACTGTTTTGTCTGTGGTGCTTGATGGGTGGAGGATCAGAACTAAACCCATCATCATTAGCCTCATTTATCCATTCCACATTACACTGCTATGTCCTGCAGCAAACATGATCTGTTTGGCTGGACCCACAGGCCCAGATGTCTTCCGCCCTCAGGTGATTACGCTAGCTCCAAAGGAGTTAGTGCAGATTTACTGCCCGGCTGGTGGCAGCAGCAAATCCATTGCGTATAGAAAATTAAAAACTAGATTAAGCAGTAACAAGATTGATGCCAATCCTTGACACTGCCAGTATCAGATCGCACTGGACACTCTGATCTTCTCCATCAGCGCACTCAGCTCTATGTGGAAATGGCGGCCGCACCTCAGGCTGATCGCTTGGCATGAGGTGATGCACGAAGCACCGCTGCCACGGCCACAAACACGCTTCAAACGGTGCCACGAGTGTCCTGCCAGAGCCCACCCTCGCCTGGCAAGAGGGGTGAAGGCCTCGGGTGTGGGTTCGGAAAGGAGCCGCGTTTCGCAGGGACACAGACCCCGCTGTCCCGCCCGTTGGCTCCAAGGCTCTGCGGCGACCCGGGAGGGGACCCTCGGGCTGCCGGTGCAGCGGCCCTGCCCTCCGCTTCTGCCCGCCGGCGGCCCGAGGCTGGGCCCGGGCCAGCGCGGCCTTTCGCGCCGCTGGGCGGCGTTCGGCGGCGTTGGGCGGCGTTCGGCGGCGCTCGGTGGCGTTCGGCGGCGCTCGGCGGGCGCGCTCATCCCGCTGAGGCGGCGGGCGCGGGGGGCGGGCGCTCGCTGCCTCAGTCGGTCGATCGCTCGCCGCCTCAGTCGGTCGATCGCTCGCCGTGTCCTTGGCTGCCGGCGGGCGATGCGCTTCCTCCGCTGAAGGCGCCGCGGGCCGAGCCGGCAGGATGACGGTGGAGTTCGAGGAGTGCATCAAGGACTCGCCCCGGTTCCGGTAAGCACCGCGAAGCCCCTGCGGAGGAGCAGCGGGACAGCGGGGCGCTTCCATAATCGCTTTAGGCGGCGGGGGGCCGCGGTAAGCCGGGCCAGGGAGGGCACGGGCAGCGGTGGTTAGCGGGGAGCCGGCCCCGCCACACGCCACCGCCGGCCTGCGGGCGCCGGTGCCCGCATCCCTCCCTCCTCCCCGCTCGGCCGCTGTGTAGATGAGAAATGACCGGTTGTAGAACGGGCAAGACAGCGCCGGACCCCCCGTTTGTGACCGGGAGAACGGGCAGCACCCGCGGGGATCAGCTGGAAAGTGCTGAGAAACAGGCGTTTTCCAGGCAGTCGCATTCTCATCTCTCGGAGGGTGGATTTTTTTAGCGGTCTTGAAGGAATCCGGGCTCTGACAACAAAGACGCGGTTTTGGCTGTGCTGCGTTTAAACCAGGCTGGTTCATAAATGCTCAGGGCTGGAGAGGAGCCTCCACGTCCTGGGTGCAGATGCTCCATTGTGCCAGGAGCATCCTTGGCTTGGTGTCTGGTTGGGCTGGGATGCCCTGGTGCTGTAAAGGGAAGATCAGAGCTCCCATAGCAAACAATCTCCTGCTGCTTTCAATATTGTGTCTGGATGGGGACAGAAGGAAAGAGAGACAATAGCCTGCAGAAGCAAGTTGGTTGTGTGTGTAAGGGAAAGAGTTATCCAGGGGTTTCTCCTTCCCCACAGACAATTCTTGTTGCTCCTTCTCAAAACCTTGTTGTTTATTAAATAGAGCAGTTGGCATTTTCCTTTAAATGTGTTTAGAGATAATTCTTTGGAGTACAAATGCATGTGGAAGGCTGCAGCGGTCTGTTGCTGTGGCTACTCTGAACAACTGTCATTTTGTGTGTGTGGTTGTGGTTGTGTACAGATGCAGGTACCACAAACACTGGGGCAAGTGCATCTTCCTTAGCCCTGCGCATGGGAATGTGGAAAGGGCCCTCCTCCACATGTTTCCATTCTAGCAGTGTGGTAAGACTCAGCTCTTCCTTGTTCCAAAGCTGGTTCTGAAAGTCTAATGGACAGTGTCATGTGAGATGACAGGCTGGTCTAGCATTGGAACTGTGTGAGTTTTTCATCAGGTAAAAGTTAGATGTTAGGTTTGCAGAAGGGGGCAGCTCCTTCCTTAATCCTCCGCTCACTCAGCATCAATTAGAATTTATCCACCCCCTTATTTTTCACCTTTTTTGACTGTCATGTTATCCTATTGTGCTGCAGAGCATGTGAACAGTTCAGTGGCATCCTTCCAGAGCAGTGACTTCACTGGCCAGATGTCTCCTTCCACATGGCAGTGACCCTTTTTCTGGTGACGTCAAGACTGATTGAGATGCTTATTTATTTATTTTGCCTTTGGTGTGTGTGTGGGCTTCGGGCCAAGTTTCTTAGTATGCAGGCAACATCATTCTGCTCTGTCTGTTCCATCCCTGAAAACAAACCAGCTCTCTGAGCGCTCTCTTGGACCTTTATCAAAAGGCAGTTATTTAAGCATGGAATTATGAACTATTTCCCAAATGGCCAGACACAGTCTGCCTATTACAGGGAGAATAAGGGATTAGCCTAGAGAAATAAGCTGGGATACTTCAGGAGGGCTGAAATATGTATAGGAGAGGAGTTTGTAAACTGTGAACACCTCAAACAGTGAAAATACTGACATTAGCAGAACTATGGCAAAAAAGAGAAGAAAAGAGAATCCTTGAGACTTTCTCAAAGGGTCCAGATTTTAGCCTCCTTGTATGCTTTTCTTGTCCCAGCTCTTTAATTAGTTCTTCCATTACAATTACTTGTTTGAAATACAAGGGAATCCTTAGGTGCTGTAAGGGACAGAATTCTTCCATAGTGCAGAATTCTTACTAACATGTCCCTAAAATCTTACAACTACAAAAAAGAAGTAAAATACAATACAAACTAAACTAGATACAAACTATAGATAAAAGTGAGGTGAGGCACAGCATATAATCCACTGTCTCAACAGACTGAGATAGCAATAGGTAAAGTCCCTTACCATAGGAAGCACCTGTGGAAGAGGCAAAAATTGAATCCAGATTTCCCATACCAGTGCTTAGTTGGGATCACCCTCCCTTTCCTATTGGCACCCACTGCTGCACAGAGCCCCTTTGCTTCCCAGTGAGCTTCCCAGCGAGGGACTGTGCCCTGTGCTGTAATTGCCTTATTCTTCTCAACAGTGAGCCTTGGAGATAATCAACTTGTTTTCTGTTATACACAGGGAGGAAAAAAACACCTCCAAAATATATATATTGCACAGGCATTAGCAAACTCTGTATTAAGCATCCCATAATAAAGCTACCAAACTAGTTTAGCAGTCAAATCTGATTACATGTCAAAACACTCTGAATCAATACTTGGTATACATTCAATCCATCATTGCCTCCTACTTTATAGGGACTAGTTGCTACAAAGAAAACTTTTGATTTTAGATTTTGTTACTTAAATGTGTACAGATCCTTAGATGGGTAGATAAGCTTTATTTCTGTGAGGCATCTTGTAGGGACATGTATATTCAATTCCAGTAAACAAGTATAATTACCTTGAGAGACCAGTTCTGGTACATTTGAATGCAACCCCAGCAGATACTGTGGCTTTCATCTCCCTGCTGCACTGAGCCCTCTGTTGAACTAGCAGTAGTCTGGGAGATCTAGGAACATGTTTCTGACTTACTCTACTCAGTGGTCTGGATTGATGCAAAGAAGATCCCATGACTGCCCTTACTCTTGCAGATCTGCTAAGCAGCCTTGCTAGAGAAGTACATTGGGGTCACTCTTGCCAAATGGAAGTCCTTGAGGACACTGCCAGCTCCCAAGGTTACCCCCTACCTTCATTCCCTCTTTGCTCAGAGAAGATTCACTTGGTGTTAAGGGAATGAGAGACATTTTTACTTATTTTAGGTGTAAATGTACTCTAGGAACCATCAGGAGGACAAAGGAAGAGTAGAATCAAATTGCAGAGGTCGGACCAGTCTGTAGCACTTTGTGGGTCCCAAAAAAACCCAGATGCCTCTGTGGTATTTCCCACAAGGGAGGGAAATAACCAGTTACTTCCCTAACTAACATCGCTATTGTAGTTGTTGTTGCTATTAACTAACCTTATTAATCAGATTTTGAGGTCAGGGTTACCCACTGCAGAGCAGGGTGAGCCAGGAGGTGCTATGTTCTGACCCGAGCAGTGACTCAGGTGCTGGAATCTTCTCATGAGGAGCCCTTAGAGCTCCCATGACCTAAGGGAACGGACAGCTAACAGCATCCCTCCTTCCACATCCAGCCCCAGACCACCAAGGGACCTCAGTGCTACTTAGCAGGACAGGGAGACCTACAACTGAGGCACAGGCTCCACAAGCCCATGTGGGTGCCCAGATCCAAGGGTGCCAGGCTTCACTTCCCCCATGCCTTGCAGCCTCTTGGCTGGCAGAAGTTCAGAAACACCTAGGACTTCCTGGAGCAGCGCTGCCATGAGGCAGTGACCCAGGGACATGGGCAGAGATGTTTGTTCTAGCAGTGTGCAGCACTGTCTGCCCATTACTGTGGCTCTCATTAGGCAGACTAAAACCCAGGCATGTAATCCTAGCTCCATGAAAGATGCAAGAAAAGAAAAATCATCATTTACAAGAGAAAAAGAAAGTGGAAAGTTATTTAGAAACTGTCTTCTAGCCCTTACTAGGGTGTTTCAAGCAGAATGGGAAGAATTAAAACCCTTAGTCAAGCTGATCCTGCTAAGTCTGATCACAGATTGAATTAGACAAGTTTCAAGCTAGCAAAACCAGTTTTAGTGCATCCATGCTGTGTGAATGTGCAGAAAATAACTTCAGTGGCTTGTGTGTGACTTGTGTCAATTGGCACTGACCTGCAGTTTGAGGAAAGGCAAACTTGTTAGCTTCAGTTACTTAAAAGCAAATTTAAATTGCAGCCAGAATGGCCAAAGAAAGAATCTTCATGTGGTCAACTGAATCACTTGATCAAAAAGAGCACATGCATTGATTAGAAATTGTTTTTTGTTACACAAGGCTTCTTATGTAAGCAAGATCCCTAATTGCTGTTGCATGAAGATAGGAGCTTCTCTTTGAATTGGAGACTAATGGGTACAGTTGCAATCACTTGCTGGTTTAGTTGCATGAGAGAGAAGATACTATCATGAAAGCAGCATGATATTATATGGATCAATCATAATACCTGTGTTTATTTCTTATCTCTTCATCATTGCACTTCAAAAGTCCAAGAGTCCGAAGTATGTAAAGGGAGAAGTCAAAGCAGAGATGTCACCATATAGTTATTTCTCCTCACTGTCCCAGCCATGAGATGCTCTCCCAGTTACAGCAGTTGATCCAGTCCCTAAATATCTATACACCAGTGCAGTGTGTTTGGGATGCAGTAAGGCTTTGTTTCCCTTCCTGGCTTCCAGCCTCACTTTAAAGTCAGTAATACAGACCCAAATCTGGCCTTTTCCAGTGTTGTACTTGGGGATGGTTTATGGTGAGGTCCATCCCTAACCTCTTGGATTGGCTTCTCACCCCAGATGTGTATTTGTGGCAACTTCACCAAAGGACCCTCCTTCACCATCGAAGCTGCAGGACATTTCAGCTGGTCTGGTGATTACCATTTACAACAGATCACAGCAGAACCCTCACGTTGCACAGGGTTTTTTCCTCCATAGGTCATAGGCCTTGTCACCAAAACTACCCTGTGAATCCTGAAGTATCTAAGAAGTTGCAGTCCTTCAGCCTGCATTAGGAGGAGAAGTGGGCAGATCTGAAGGTATTTATTCAATGTGCAGTCAGGGAATATCCCCTGGTATGAGAGAAGTGACTGGGTGACAGCTGACTTCAGATCTTTGGCTTGGCTTCATAAATAGTATTTGATGCCAGATTTTTGGTGAGCAGTTTCCTTAGTAACTTTGAACTGTGAACAGCATAAGAGGGTATCCCAGAGGGCCCAGGTTCTGAAGTTGAAACCCCTCTGATCCATCCCGACTTTCCAAATCACAAAAGGATTTTGAATTCTTTTCTTTCCTCCAAGATAAAACTACCCACACTTAGAAGCTGTGGGTTTGCAGTGGATGATATTAAACTCTGAAATATAATCTCAAGCTGCTAATGGGAGCTCTAACTCATAAATGTCATGGTTTAGCACACAGATAAGGGAAGGTTTGATATTTTATAATCTGATGATTGACTTTGTTACCAGAATAACACACCTTGCTTTGGAGTAGAATGTACCCTCTAAGAACATCCGCAGACTGTGACATGTTTCTAGCTGTTTAACAGACCTGTTTCTGAGTCAGAAGGTGGTTTTGTTTTCAGTAGCTCTCTGTTGTCTTTCTCTGGCTGGGAGGTACATGGCTACCCAGAGATGAAAATCATCTCTTTTGTCACTGATAGTCTTCTGACATTTTTCTCTCTCCATGGCTCTCTTTCTGGTTGCCATGTAAGAAGTGTAAGGAGAAAACTGTCCAACCTGAATGGCTGGAATGGTCTTGCTTGTCATTCATTCATGAGGAGAAATTTTGCAAAATGTGAAACTCTGGCTTTCGTATGCTAAAGGTGTAACTGAAAGAGAGGTTTAGATTAGACATTAGGAAGAAATTCTTCCTGTGAGGGTGGTGTATGAGCTTAAAATCCCTTCCAACCCAAACCATTCTATGATTCTATGCTGAGTCTGGACTGATTTCCGTTAAAGCCCTCCAGAGGGCAAGACCACAAGGAACCATGGGCCTCATCCTATTAAGATGGCCAGAAGCCACTGAGAAAGCCAATATCAGGGTTTTGCTAGCTTTTCATTTTCTAGCTGTAACCAAGAATGTAAGAGGGTTGGAAGATAGATGACAAAGCTTGCTAGGAGGAAAAAGAAACCCAACAAAAGAGCAGTCACCCTGTGGTGGAAGAGGGTAATTAGCCCCAGAGGTGATGTGGCTGAGAGATGCTGATGCTGGCTTATCTGTGCTATTGAAATGTCTGTGGGAGAGTCATCCACTCCTCCTCACAGAGTGCCACATGTCTTGATAATTGTGTTTTGCTGGTTGTCTTGGCACTATGCAGTGTCTCTGGGTTCCAAGCCTGGTCCTCGAAGGACTGCGGCATGGCCAAGTGAGCACGTAGAGTAAGAGCTCAATGAGACATCATTTGGTGTAACCTCACTCATTTGGACCCTGGACCTTGTTGATGTGTGTGTTACTGCAAAGCCAGGACCTTTGTGTTCTAGGGATAAGTCAGAGACTTGTCACTGCTGGAGCTCAGGAAGCTGGAAAGGTGCCACAAAGCCAGTTTTGTGGTGATGGGAAACAAAGGTGTGGAGGCTTTATCTGAAGGGAATCCAGGCTCTCTGCTAGTGGAGATTGTGGAGTCGAGGGGTTGCTTGAGGGCTGCTGCTTGCTTTGTCACTCAGTGATTATGCAACTGAGGAAAGTCCCTTTTATTCATTTCAACAGCTCTGTTGTGTCATTTTCCTTAGCTTAGGGAAGGGGACAGGGTGGAAGGGTCACACTGTGTATTTGAGTCCAGAGCCTGTGAAATATATCATTAGTATCTGTGATGCTAAAGCACCTTCAGTAATGTGACGCCGTCACTGAATAACGAATAAATCACTGTCTCATTTGCTAATGCACAGATTGTAAATTTCACTACAACTCCTGAGTTAGCTAAATCCATGGTGGGGGATCTTCCAAGTCTCTTTCTGTGGTCAAGCAGTAGTTTGTGGTTTGTAGGGCACATATCCTGAGGTTACTAACACAGGTACAGTGAGTTGAGAGACCTTCTTCAAGCCTTGCAGCGGATATAAAGAGGCTGAAGGCTTTCAGTTTGGTATTGGGTCTTACCAGGGTAACAGATGAACTCAGAATGGAAAGTGTGTGCACTGGATTATTTGAGGTTGGGAACAGTGTGAAGGTTGAGACCTGTAATCAGAGCTACAAAAGAGCCTTTGGGTCTGGATGCAGCTGTCTCTGGGCTCTGTGCTTACTGTTTCACATAGTTTGTGGGGTCAAACACATGCTTAGCCCCTGTTCACGTACATAAGGCTGCTGAAAAAGCCAGTTTCCCAACCAGACAGCAGTTTCCTGTAACCACTGCAAAAGAAGTTGATGTTAATTCCTGCACCTAAAAGCTACCTGAAACTGCTAACCCCAGAAAGCCTCTGTTAAAGTAGAGGTGGCATCCTAAACTGTTCTCAAGGGCAGTGGAAGAGCAGGGATGGGAGGAAGGAGTGAAAATCAAGCACAAGAGCTTTGGAATCTCAAGCTTTCCTGAAATGGCAACAGCCCCTTTAAAAGCTGGTTTCATAACACGATGAAATTTCAGCCACAGTATTAATTTTGCTGCAGGAGGAAGGCCAGTGGAACCATGAGTTTTTCCAGCTTCCTAAGCACTGTCTTTTCTTAAGAAAATAGGCTATTACTAGCATTCTAAATTAGATTGTATGGGTTAAAGAGCCCTAGAAGCAGACCTGCAATCCAAGTTGTTAGCTCTTCCCATCAGTGATGTGGTTCTAATGTCAAGCTAAAATGTAAACTGTCAATCTTCCTCTTTGTAGGACCTCATAGGAAAATGAACAATTACTCCCATGCACTGCAAGGAGGGTGGAGGCTGATTTCCTGCAACTCCACTGCATCTGTGCCCAGCTGTAGCCAGGCTGGTCTCAGCCCAGGAGGAGCTGCCCACAACTGCAGTCACAACACCCATCCTAGCTGGCCATCTACACCCATTATGCTTCACATTCACATTGTGGTGTGAGCTGCTAGAAGAAAGGGAAAAGTGCTTCTACTTCTAGTGCAACAGGTTAGGAAAGAGAACAGAGTATGCAGAACACTGTTCCTCCTGAAGTCTTAGAGTCTAAATGTGTTTCTTCCTCCATATGCATGGTGGTGATTAAACTGGCTGTGCCACCAGTCCCGTGCGTGAGAACAGATCCTAGGCATGCAAGTATCTGCCCTGACAAACCAGGTGAGACAATACCTACACAGGTCAAAGAAGCAGTGAGTAAGCCACACGTGTTGCTGCAGGAGCTCATTACTCCTCTGAGCCACTGCACCCAAAAAAAGATGATGAGGGAAGATAATTGCCCCTACACAAACCTCTGGGCAAAATGTTCCATTCTTTTCACTTGGTGGGTGCACGTTTGGCTCACTGGAGAGGGTTTGTTTCAAAGCTGTGCATCTCCAGATCTTTTTGTTCTTGCGTGTTGCTGTCTCCTCTGGTCTCTTGTTTTGTAAAGTAGGGAATGAATTCTGAAGTTCAGAGACTTTGATTTATTGGAAGGAAGAAAGGACCAGGAAAAGGTAATGGCAAGGTTGTATGTGTGTTCTCAACAGTCCATAGCAATCCTCTGTTAACCCAGTGCAGTGCAGTGTGCTCACACACGTTATGTTCCTGTCTTGCTTCACCTTATCTGTGAGAGAAGTTTACTTTGCTCATGTGCCAGGTCTCTCCTTGAGGGAGGCAGAGAACATTCTGCTGCTCTGATACTGTTACCCATCACTTAATTCCCTGTGGAAGAACACACACATGTACGTGGTCTCTGAGAATGAATCCTTCTAGCACAGAACTTTTACTGGATATAGAGAGGGGATAGCTAAAAGCAAAGCAGTATATTCATTACAGTGGCTCAAAGGGATGATGTCAGAACTCATGGGTGGCACATCCCAGAGCAAAGTGCTCATTCATTCCTTAAATAAGCAATAGAGTGGCACAGTCTAAACAGATTATATAGTATCAGAGAGTGAGCTAATCCGTTCTTTGCATACCCAGTCTGCTTCATCACATCACAGCAGGGCTTAATCATTTCCATACTCTTCATTCAGTGCTACTGCTAACAGAAACAGCATGTGTGAACATGTGTGTAAATGCATATGTGCACATGCAGTGTTTCCGCGGGTAGGCTACATCTGCCTGTTGATAAGGTAAGAGGATATTTAATGGGAATAAAATGTAGCTGTAAGGCCTCCATGTGCATGCATCCGGATGCAGAGATACAGACACAGAGCCTGGAGTCTGTATGTCTGAAGGTGTAGTTCTGTAGTCTCAGCATCCAGGCAGCTGTGCCAGTCATTACAGCACATAGGGGAGACTGACAAGGTTTTGTCAGCTAAATCTCTGACCATTGGGCTGAAAATGCAGTGTGTAGATTTTACAGACATGGTCTGCATGTATTGCTACAGTAAAACATCTGCACTGAGATTTATCTGTACTCCTATAACAAAGAAAAGTTAGGCTAAACAAGTATACACTCTTGTGGCTTGCTTAGAAGCCACTTGAGAACACGTTCAGCTAAACATCACCATGGTTCTGCTACACTTTCGGTGTCGGGGTGATGCAGAAATCCCTACAACTGTTTGGAAGAACAGCTACTGAAGCATGTCACTTGTTCCTGCTCCATTCCAGCTCAGTGAAACAATGCCATTTCCCACAGCTCAGTCTCTTTGCAGAATATCACCCCTTTGTTCTCTCTGATAAACCCATGTTTGGGCAGGAAGTATGAATTTGTCCCTGCATCAGGATGTAGGAAATGGCCACTGTGATAGCACTGACATAACAGGAAGCCCCTATCCCCTTCCCTTCCCTTTCCTTCCCTATCCTACACTTCCCTATCCTACACTTCCCTATCCTACACTTCCCTATCCTACACTTCCCAATCCTACACTTCACTCTCCTACACTTCCCACACACTTCCCAGCTTTTCTTTCTTCTACCATCTGGAGGCTGGCACTTCAGATGGTGCTCTGGGTTTGCAGAGAACAGCCTACCTGAAGGTTGGAGGAGAAGGAGGAGGAGGAGGCAGCCTTAAGTATTCCAAGAGTGCAATAAAACCAGTTCTGCCAGATTGAGTCCAGGAGTTTGGAACAGCACAAGCTCTTGGAGTGCCACTGACTCATCTGAATGCAGAGAGAATGCATGAAACTGGGGGACAATGCCAAGCTAGTAAACAGCACTGAGACACTGGAAAACTCCAACTGGTGGATACATTGGTGGGATGGGAAAAGGCTTCTCTCAGAAGCCAAAATGCTGTAGCAGCTCCTCAGGGACTTCAGTATTTGCTTGTGTTCATCACAATTACTCATAGTTAGTACTCTATAGTTCTCTTTTACCTGCAGCTCTGAACTGTGTGGGTTGAGCTGAGCTGTGTAAGATGCCAAGAAATCAAGAAGTGGAGGTTTCTAAGTTTTCGGTCTGAAGGATAAATGCAGGTCTGAACCCTGTTGTTCTGACCCCTGACTTTGTGCTTCAACTCTTTTTGTGCTGCTGAGGCCTGGTTACTACAATGCCAACTTTGTTCTCTCTTGCCTGGACCACATCGTGGAGTACAGAGGATGTATTAATTTTACTCCAAGCAGCACTGGTCCCTCTTTTCTGCCCATGATTCCCTTTACCCCCAGCATGTTGGCTTTTTGTGTGAGTTTGGGAATTTTCTCTGTGTATGAGCCTAACCAACCCATCTCCAGAGCAGGGTCCAAGACAGCCCCAGCAGTTCTGTCACAGCAGTTGCGTTCCCTCTGAAGAGGTGCAAGAGGAAGTCAGAGCTAGAAAACTGGGACCATACCTAACCCTTGAGAGTAGTAAGATGGGGCTTTGAGCAACCTGGTCTAGCGGAAGGTGTCCCTGCCTGTGGCAGTGGGTCTGAACTGCATGAGCTCAAACCGGTCTGGGATTCTGTAAAGAAAAGCAAGGGATGAGCAGTGTCTAGGACTCCTATTTCCCCAGGCAAGCTTCCATGCAGCATGAGCCGAAGTATCACAGCCATGGACTCTCATCTGTTAGGAAAGGGTTGTGCTGCTCACTGGTATCAGGACTCTACAGGGGGAAAAAAGGTGTTTTGTGGCATTGCGACACAGCAAAAACCACTTGGCACCTCTGGGAGGGTGCAAAGGACACTCAGCTCTCCCAGAGCAAAGGAAGGGATGAGGGCCCTCCATGGTTGCCCCCAGTCAGCACTTTCAGCACTTCTGCTGCCAGAGAGGGCAAGACCTTTGCTGTGTTTGGCAGGACACGACACAGGAAAAGCCTTTCAGACAGAGACAAAAGGAGCATAGAGGTTGGGGAGCTCCAGTTCTGAGCCAAGGCCCAGGGGAGGGAGAGAAAAAAGAAACAAGGAGCATTTAGTACTGAAAGAGATCCCTGCTGGGGGAGGGTGGATTGAGCTAAACTATGGACTAGGGGAAGTCTCAACAAAGCCTGCTGGAGCTCATCCAGCCCTGTTGGTAAACGGATGCTGCTGAGTTCACCCGGGGAGAAGACTGTACTGCTTGATAGAAGGGGTTTGATAAATCTATTTTGCTTGTAAAAGAAAGCAAACAAATGTCATCTGAGGAGTCATATGCCCGCATAATATTTCTTTCCTCAGAAAAGAATATTCCTGTATTCAGTCTTTATTGTGCACTTCTCATATTGCAAAAGCTCAATCATTGCAACCCAGGAAGGACAATGCCTTCTGATGAGCAGACAAGCAATCTCTGCTTGTCAGTGAGCTGGAATGAAGTGTGTAGGGAAGACAAAGTGTCACTCATGGGAAGGTGTAAATGAGCTGATAAAATCCTGAAGGTGGAGAATGTTTATTCCTTAGCAATGTGTCTCTCTGAAGTCCTGACATTCCAGGGTCTGAACTGGACAGTGTGATGCTCAGAGGGGCCTGGAGAATACTAAAGGGCATGAGTGACGTTTTCCATGCAGACTTCAGATGCAGAGACCTGTATCTCTTCCTGGACTTTTCTCAAAGCATATTAGAGATGTGGTGTTAAGATCTACTGCACATTGAACCAGAGAGTTTGAATCTTGTGGCTGTGTCATTCTGCAAAAATACTGTTCAGAACAGAAAGGAATGTAGAGATCCGTTCAGTTTGATAGTCAGAAGAATTACCAGCTATCAGCAGAATAGTGCTATGCTCTGATGAGCTGGAGTTTGCTGTGTGGTACTTACCAGATGATCTTTGTCAGTTGTTCTGCTAATTCATCAGCATTAGTGCCCATGTGAAATGGTCTGCATGGAGAATCCATCACTTTGAGATGCTCAGCTCATTTTAGCTGAGTAATGACTTTCAGTGAACTGAAGGGGACAAAAACAACATTGAACAAGAAATACTGGGTAGTTGTGACTGCTCTGGCAAGAAGAGAACCTGCTTTGCCTTGGGGATGGTGCCTTTTTAAAGTCAGCTCTCTGATGTGCTCAGTCAGATGTGGAATCCCCAAGAGGTCAATGTTCCATACTGGTTTTACGAGAGTTTGCACAGACATCTGCATACTGCTGATCTGAACCAGAAAGGCTGTGTAGACAAGAGACACTAGTCTAGGGAAGCACTTCAGCTCAATACTGTTTCCTGACCAAGTGAGTTTTCTAATTGGATTTTCCTTTTCACACACTGAAATAGCACTATTGGAAGATTAACAGTGCTGCTTCCCTTCTCTCTCAACATGAGAGAAGATGCTCAAGTACTATGGGCAGAAGTAGGAAACAGTTGTGTCAGATTTTGGCCCTCAGGCTGTGATGATGAGTGGTGAACAGTCACTTGCCTTGTGTATAGCATTTCCTCTCTGCTTTTGTACATGGTATGATCTGCAGATCAGCCAGAGCCGGACAGTGAGATGCTCAAGCTGCTATTGTCCCTTGAACATTTGTCTGTGGGTTGGAAAGGAAAAGCTGGGGGAAACCTGTGAACATCAGATAAATTACATAAGGAGTGCATTAAAAGAGCTAAGGAAGGATTTTGTCTTTAAGCTGTTAAATCCTAGAGCAGTTTAAATTGGAAGAGACCTCTGGAGGTCACCTAATCCAATGCCATTCTCAATACAGGTCCAACTAGATCAAGTTGCTTAGTGCCTTGATTCTACAGAAGCTTTCAGGAAGTAGTGATGGAAAAACCAGTGTATCAGAAAATGATCTTGGTAAACTCCAATGCTTTAATAAATTCCAGTGGGCCTTTTTATGATTTAAACATAAATGAGAAGCAATATGGGAAAATGCCTGTACTTGTGTATGTATAGCAGAGTGCTTAAAAGCCATATCTGTCATTGTATGTCTCCTGAAGAAAGGGGTCAGTTTTTGATAAATGGACTGCTCTAAAGTCAATGGAACACCATGCAACCAAAATGCGAAGGCTTATTCATCTTGCTTCAAAACTCTATCTAAACATACACCTCCAGCCTCTCTGTAGAAGGATAAGAGCCATAAACTGATATTTAGCACATTTCAAAGACATGGGTATTTCTATAGCTGTGCAAAACATGTGCAAAATGTTATAAACTCTTTTACCAGAGCTAAAACTGAGTTAAGTTTAGGCACAGAATCTCTTCACCCATGAGAAAACATACTGGGAATTGTTTTAGGGGGTGTATATGTATATGTTTATATATATATATGTATATATATGTGTGTGTGTGTATATATATATGTACATACTGCCCCATGCTTGGCAGTGTTCAAGGCCAGGTTGGATGGGGCTTGGAGCAACCTGCTCTAGTGGAAGGTGTCCCTGCCTATGGCAGGGGGTTGAAACTGGATGAGGTTTAAGGTCCCTTCCAACCGAAGCTCTTCTGTGATAGTTCAAAAGCCTTGCTTCTCAGCAAAAAGCTTAGTCTTGGTGTATGCTGATTATCAAATTCCTGTGCAAGAGCGAAGTAAAATGGTTAAGAATCCTCATCAATTTTGATGATTGATACGGGTTTTCTTTAAAACAAACTTAAAATTAACTGATCTTTCATTTTTTTCTGTATCTGGAATGAAGTGGAAAAGCAGTTGTTTGCATATTGATAGGGTGCAGTGTTTAACTGTACATGCACATGGGAAGGAATGAATTGCTGATGATCACAGCTAACATTTTTAGTTGTATTTTTGTGTCGAAGGCAGGCTTTGCTCATAACAAAAGCTGAACTGAAAATAGTTCACTTTCTCCTGAAATTTAATACTGAATAAGATGAACTTTTTTTAGTCTAACATTCTTGTTTGCTTTTCTGAAACTTGAGACACACTAACAGAACTGGGAGGATTTATCAAACAGTGTGTTCTGTACTGAGGTTTTTAGCTGCAGTGCTAAAAGTGGAGCGAATATTAATTTTCCAATCACTGCTATATCCTTCCCATCCATGTAAATAAGCAGAGCAGTAGCTGAATCATGCGAGGGATTCACTCCAAGCACTTTGGGCTGCATTCCTTCTCCTGGCCTGATGCTTTGAGCTGTGGACAAATGATGCTTTAGATAAATGTTCAAGTTACATGAGGAAGCAACACTGTGTACTGCAGAGCTGCAGTGGAGCACTGGATGTATGGGGTGAATGGTGATCATGTTCCGCTGCAGTCCTACCTCAAAGGGGGGAGCAAGGCGTCTTGTAGCAGGGATTGCCTTCACTGGCATAATCTAGAGAGGAATATCGAGAAGAGATTGTCAGATGATGTAATTACAGTAAGTCAGAATAAAGCCCTTGTTTTGTGAAATCAGAGTAAGGGCTGCATCATTTTGATGTGAAAATACAGTCCCAAAGGTTGATCGGAGGTACTGTGGGAGCAGCTGTACCTCTTTACCATCTACTGCCAGAAGCCTTTCTTTGTAGGAGAAAGATGGCAACCCCAAAAGAGAAGAGCTTGTGATACAACCACGTGTGCCTTGAGCACAGAACTGACATTCCTGTTATATTAGAGCTGTTAGCCCCTTTCTTCTAGAGGCTACACCTCCACTTGTATTTATGGATCTTTACCAACTCTGATTTTTCAGGCAAGGGCTTTGTCAGGAGTATTGAAAGCTCTTAAATTTTTGGCTGGTGCTTAAAAGAAGAATATTCCTGCTATATAGATTTATTGCAGCATTTAGTTAAGGAGAATTTACCTGTGTGGCAAAGTCAAATAGGTCCCTTTGTCACAGAGCCTGAGGCTTACTGTAAATAATTCATGTGATCTTTTATATGGTTGTATGCAGTGGCACCACAGGCTTTACATACATAACATAGTCTGGCTTTATTTGCTAGCATTGACTACTAAGGCTGCAAGTCTGCATTATGGATGATGCTAATACTTCAAATGGTGCCTTAAAGCTGAGGAAGTTGAAGCCCTTTGTGAGCAATAATTAATTAAACCTCAAAACAGTCTCATGAGGTAGCATTATCCCCTGTTTTACACATGGTACAGCACAAAGGGTAAGTGTATTGTTCAGGGATATGTAGCCAAACGTTGTCAGATCAGAGATTAAAACCCAGACCTCCTTTTTGTAGGGTCATGTTCTAATCCACTTTGTGTTTCCAGTCCTTTGAAATTTGCTGACAGTTATTCTGTAAGGCAACTTTTTCATCTCATTTGATCTTTGCTGTGGGAGATGATCCATGGGGAAAAATAGGACATTCCACCAATCTGCTTGTGTTGTAAGTCTCTAGAAGGGAGTAGGTAATAAATTCTCTCCCTTTAGTACTGTCCCAGCTAACTCAAGGTGTAAGTATATACTTTATTTTCAGAACACAATATTCTATGCTATTACTTTGCCTGCAGATACTAAGAGCATGGCAGGTATGGAAGGGGTGGGAGTGGGTATTGCTGATACCCATTTACAGGGAAGAAGTGAAAAGGAGCAGTTTGGGGCAGTTCAAGAGCTATTCATATGAGTGTTTTAAGAAATTCTGTTACTTAAACCAACTACAGTTTCACTACTTACACCTAGTATTCATGGTTATCTATGGAGTTTCTTCTGTTTGAGGTTGAATGATGTCAAAGACTTTGTCTGTGTTTGACATGTGTTATCAAACAGCAGCTGAGGCTCTTTGGCTTGTGTGATTTTTTTCCAAGTGAAGAGGGAGCACATGTGCCAGTAGGAATTTCAACATCGGCGTGTGTTTCCTCTGAGGGTGATGGGGATGTCATGTTGTGTCCGGAAGGCAATCTGGAATGCTGCCCTCATTGAGTTTCTTTGCAAATCACAGTGAATGAAATCATCTGCTTTCTGTCAAAGGATCTTAGGGGAAGGAAGAAACATTTCTGAGTAACAAAGTGCTGGGTAGTAAACTCATTGACAAAATCCTTGTTTGATTTGGTGCTTGGTTTAGAAGCCTTCCTAAAAACCTTGTTTCTGAAGTAGTCTGTGATAGGCTGAAGTTTGCTTTGATTGTGGAACTCTTGTAACACAACTGAGTTTGCTGACAGCTTTTAGTTCAGTGCATCTACAGAACCTGAAAGATATCACTCTTGAGAATTCTATTGGGTGTGATAAGGAAATAGGGTCATCTGTGTTCTGATTTCATTTGGAAGGAAAGGGAATAAAAGAAATATGACAAATTTCCTGACATATTTGACTGTGATTGTTAGCAAATAACCTGAGGACTGGTGAAGCTGGTATTATTTTCTGGTTTAGCCTGATTGATTACATTTTATGTTACTTTTATGCACATCAGTGTTTTGCAGAGTCTATCAATGAGGTGGACTGGAAAACAGCTCTGGTGACAGACTTGATAAAAGCTTTCATATGGGTGGATGCAGTGGTTGAGATGCTTAGCACACAAAAAAAAAAGATACAGTCCTCCTGAAATGTTGGGAGCTACAGCTGATCACAACTTGCTTTCTCTTCAGAAAGGAAGACTTGGTGATCATATACCAGTGGGATAAACTCATCTTCATACTACACACCTTCCCATTTGTAGCCTAAGGGTTTTTACCCTTAATCTCTGTTTTTCCCACTCCATGGTTGCATATTCCCACAGCCTTGACCTGAGAGCATGGTTCCTGCTGGCACAGTGCCTGAAGCAGAGGTAAATCAACTGCTTCACAGGGTTGCAGCTGCCAGCTTCCATTTTCGTATGAGGCTCTAGCAAGAGCAGCAGCAGCTCTAGGCTTCTGCTTTCATGCAGGATCTAGCAGGCAGCAAGATGGGCTTTGTGATTCCCTCTAAACATTTGCGTATGGAAGCATATATAAGAGCAGCCTCCATTGCATGTTATCAACATAACACTTCAAGGAGGTTACCTACCCAACTTCACCAAAGCATAGTTTCATAATCTTATAAAACAACCTTTTTCCTAAGCCTGTCTTAAAAGAGCAGCAGAACTATCAGATTTCAAACTGATGTGAATCCTTCTCTGCCTTCCCTCCCAAGTGGGCTTGGTTTTCATGAAAGGGTAAAAATCCTTACAGCAAGGACTATCATAGTGGCCTGATACAGGGGATAGGCAGTGGTTCACCTTTTAAAGCTGATAATGAATACCCGAAGGCACACTGAGCTCTTGTAGTGGCACCCGTGCAACTCATACTCTGTAAATTAACTGCTTGCAGTGATTCTTCACACAAGAAAACTTACCTGTTTTGAAAGTCTCTGGATTTTACTTGACTGGCTGTCAAATAACTTGTTACTTTAAAAAAATAGCTACTATTTTTTTTCTTTTGTGATACTATACAATAATTACAACTGAGCATTATCCTTCTTGCAATCCTGCTACAAGTGACTTGGTATCTGGATCATAAGCTAATTCTTGTATGACTTGGGTTTTGCTGGTCAAGACATGAGATTTGTCAAAACGTAACTCTTCCCTCCTTAGGTAACTGGTGAGATTTTGAGAAGCTGTGAGCTCCTGGTTAAACAAATCCTACATTTGCAGAACCATTCAGTGTCTAACTGCTCTTGGTACAATAGGTATTTAGCTCTCAAGCTGTTAACAGGCAATACCTGGAAATGAAATACAGTATATGCAAAACTTTCTGCTTTTTAGCTTAGATGTTAATTGTAGATGCTATGAAATGTAAATACAATTACTTGTTGCGGTTTTACCTCATAAAGGCAATGGTTTCTTCACATTTTATTGCTAAAAATACATTTTTCATTAAACAAAACAAGTAGTTGAGTAGATTGAGTGATAGGCAGTTTTATGTAGCTAAAGAAAAGGGCTTTTCTCTGACAAACGTGTGCATTAGTCAGTATGCAGAATGAGCAATGCCTGCTTACATGTTAAAAGCATAGTTTCTAAAAGTTCATAGCTGTTTTCCTTAGCTATTGTTA
>JAVHNF010033159.1:0-15168 GCA_034783455.1 Micropsitta finschii | reverse complement strand
AGGGAAGGGAAGGGAAGGGAAGGGAAGGGAAGGGAAGGGAAGGGAAGGGAAGGGAAGGGAAGGGAAGGGAAAGGAGGAGCAAATTAATGTCTCTAGCGATACTCAGATCTTGTGAGAGGGGGTGCATTGCGTGACTCTGTAGGGGCTGGCTCTCAGCAGCACCCACCGGGAATCCCCAGCCCCAAACAAGCATCCTCTGCTGGAACCTGCTGCACCATCAGAAATGCAGTGGCTGAGGGGATGGGTCAGCAGGTGAAGGTGCAGAGCAAAACCTGGGGACTTCCCTTGAGTGCCCTGCCTCTGTTAGGCATTTAGGAGTACTACGATTTCTTGCTCCACTTTAATCCTTTATATTTTGTATATACAGAGGTATATATTTACATCTGAAACACCAAACTGAGAACAATACAAAATGAAAATTCCCAAACTGTTGTTATCCAAAGAATGCTGGGCAATGTTTCAGTGTTGTCTGAACGTTGTAGCTTGGGGTTTTAAATTATTCCCAGAACTCAACAAAATTTTAAGGGGATTTTCAACAGAGCTGTAATTCCTGTAGGAACTGATTTCTCACACACTCCTCCTGCAACACACAGGCACATTCTGATTTCCCTGATTTCCAAAGAAAATGACTGTGTGGGTATTTTAAAGTGTACCCAAATTGCTCTGACTTCAAGCTGTTCTGTGCCTCACTACAACTTCCATCCTTGTGGATAACACTTAGGGACACAGGCACTTTCCCACTACCTCCACCAACCAGTTCCCAGTGTTCTGGTTAGCATTCAGCAGGTAGAGAAGAAGCAAAGGGCTGATGAGCTTTGTTAGCTGGCAAAAAAAAAAAAAGCACAAACTGATTTTTGGGCATTGTACCTAACCAGGTCTAGTAACTGTATAACAAATATGTATTATGCTAGAAAGAGTAGACTCACAGGCGCCAGGAGTGAAACATTATCCTTTTCAGACAAAGTCTCAGACAAAGATCTTTATCTCAGAATGATATATGGGATATATTTTTGAGATGACTCCACATAATACCTTTATTATTGTTGAAGTTTAACAACTTGAAAAGGGGGAAAAAATCATATTTGTCCTTTGTTACTAACCCAAATATGGGCAGGAAACTTCCGATGGGGCTAGGCTTATAAAGAAAAACACCATTAGCCTAAAATAGCACCCATATCTATAGCATGGAGGGAGGATTTATGAAGAGACTATAGAATTGGTTTGAAGAGCCAAAGCCTGCTCTTGGTTGCAGACTGCTAACGCAACTCCATTGAAAACAATTGCTCTGTGTGTACTCGGGTTTGCCAGCGAGGGAATCAGGACAGCAGTTTCTGACAAAGATGGAAATTCAGATTAAGCTGGAAATAGTGTAACATTATTCATCATAACTCTTCAAGATAGAGTTGGTGGAGATCAATTTTCAGGAAACTCAGAACTGTCTCAGAACATTAACAGTTTGTGCTCCACTACCAGTAGGAGAAACCAGTTTTAAGCCATTGGTAGACTATCATTAAGACATTGGTAGTGTCCCTTGGAAGGGGAATAAGCTATCCAGGCTTTGCCTGGAAGTTTTGCAGATCTTTAGTAGCATCTGCTTGAGGATGAGCAAACTTTCAGGGGAATATGTTACTTAATGATCCTTATCTGGAGGATCAGCAAGAAGGAGAAGCAGAGTACCAGTGGTCTTTCCTAGCATGGGATGGGATGAGGAGGGCAGGCTGGTTGCCTTCTCATAGCTCTTGGCAGTGAGCTGTCTGCAGCCAGTGGTCACACTGAGGGGAATGCACCTTATCACAGCTTTCACCGCTCTTTTGGCAGCCATGGGATGTGCCTTGCTGATGGTCAAAATCTGTAGCCCTATTCTACAAAATCCACTGAGCATTGCACATCAGACAGGCAGCAAGGGCGCTCATCCAGCATGGATTCCTTTGTGTCAAGGAAACAACTAGCAGGATTCTTGTATCTGTGCATCATCCATATTCCCTGATTTGCCATGCAATGTCATGCCATTTGGATCGGCTGTCACTTTTCAGTTTTGTGGAAATACTGTTAGAGAAACACAGTGGGAACCCCTATGATGTTCATGTCTTCCTCTGCCTGTGGGTCTTCCAACAACAGCAGGGCATATTTGCTTTCCCTCAGATGCCAGGCATGTCATCCACAAGCAAAATCTGAAAAAACCCCAGTAAAAAGTCTAAATGAGCAAAAAGGCTACACCTGGTCATACAATAATAGTCAGGCCCCTTAAGACACTTGAACTTTTCCAGTGGTGGCTTGAATGTTGCTGAGGTGCAAAGGACATTCATGCATGGAAGGGTCCTGCAGGATGCTGGAGGGGAGCTCTTCATCAGGGACTGTAGTGACAGGACAACAGGTAATGGGTTAAAACTTGAACAAAGGAAATTTAGATCAAATACAAAGAAGAAGTTCTTTACTGTGAGTGTGATGAGGCACTGGAATGGGTTGCCCAAGGAAGCTGTGAATGCTCCATCCCTGGCAGTGTTCAAGTCCAGGTTGGACAGAGTCTTGGGTGACATGATCTAATGTGAGGCATTCCTGCCCATGACAGGGGGATTGAAACTAGATGGTGTTAAGGTGCTTTCCAACTCAAAGTATTCTATGATTGTATGGTTCTATAGGAAGAACTGAAAGTTTTTGCCCACCACTGCAAATCGTGCCTTGGAGCCCACTATACTTCATTGTGTCTGCAGGGAGTCTGGATCACCATTACGTGTGGAGCAGTTGTCTTCCAGGTCACCTACACCCAGTGTGAGACTGCCTCCCACCTTGACACTTATGGCTGGAATGGTAGCCAGGACAGGGACCACACCAGCATCTGATTTTCCATGGACAAAACTTGAACTATAAGTGCCCTCATGGAGACCTTGAACACTTCCTCTCCTCCTCTGTGTGAGGACACCTAACCTTTGTTGTCCTGGTCACTGCCTTATAAACAAACACACAAAGACATGTATGAAAAAGCTTTCTTCAGATTTAAGATACTGTGTAGGCTTCTTCAAGCTAAATGAAACAGAGGGAGGCAAAACTGCCTAGGTGGCCTGGCCAGGTCCAAAACACTGGCTGTCAGATTGCCAGCATGGCAGGTCCAGGCAGGGCTCCTCCAGTATGTCAGAGCCCAGAGCCTGGCATCAAGGGCCTCTGCTGTCTATGAGATGAGGCTCTTCTCACATTTTCAGCGGTGAGATATAAGTGCTGGTTCAAAAAGCCACTGTAACCCCACTGTGTGTGAATGGTGCATAGCAGAGACAAGTGAGACAGGATGGCTCTGAAAGCTGCTTCATACCTTACAATGCCTTTCTCACACCGCTGTTTTGTCACCCTCAGAATCTGTGTGCAGGCATCTGGCTTGAGGACACATGTGGCTATGTGGGCCACTTCTTGTCAGAGACAGTATTCAGCTAAGAGAGCCCAGTCTTGCACAGCCCCTTTCTCTGCTGCCTGTGGTATTCATGATATATCACTTCAGCTTTCTTTGTCAAAGACACTAAAGTGTTCAACCTCCGATTTGATGGATTAAGCAGCCTAGTGTGAAACAGGGAACAACTAATCTAACAATATAGACTTCCACCTGAAGTATCTCTGCAGGCACTGGAAACTGAATAGCCAGTGCTTCCAAAACCACATCATTTACTCATCTTCTGCAGCAACGCCCCCATCCTTCCAGTCTTTATTGCCCAATTCTGAAAACTGTCTGCATTTGAGAAGTTGTAGCAACTGATGAGAACCTTACCTGAAGGGAGTGCAAGGAGGGGTGGGTAGGTGAAGTCTCAGTTACTTCTTTGTCCCAGTGTCATAAAGATGTGTCCAGACAAGGAAAGATGTGATCATGAGCCCTGGCAAGCTAACAGCCAAGTCATAGCAAGGCAAGCCAGGAAAGATCCTGAAAAGTAACATGTGCAAGGCTTAAATGTGACATGAAAAATTCCTCAAACCCATCAATAGTGAGGAGTCTGGCAGACTGTCACCAGGGCTATTGAATGACTGTGGTGTGCACCACTGATTGGAGGAGGTGAGAACACAGCTGGAAAGTTCTGTGTCTACTTTTTCTCACCAAGGCTTCCAGCCTGGAGCCTTTCTTTTTGGGGGGTTCAAGGCCAAGAGACTTTCTCAAAATGTAACTTTAACAAGAATAAGATGAAGGTGCTCAGGAACAGAGCTGCGGAAACACACTGTCATCCACAATCAAGGGTGCAGCTTATCCCCAGGCATCTCACTTAGCAGCAGGACAAGATGGTGGCCTGACCTTTTATGTTCAAGATGAGAAACGTATTTCATGGAGGAGAAATGTCCTTCCTTTTTGGGAACCAAAGGGCTGGAGGGGTCCTCACCCATCCTCAGTCACTTGTGAAGCACACGGCATGCCTTCGGGTGGTAGCAGACTGTTCTCATGCAGCAAGTACTGCACAAATATTGCATTTACAGTGATGGAAGCAAAACAAAGAGGGTGGAGCTGGCCTTGATGAAACACACCTTTGCTTGCCATTCCATGTGAAAAAGACTTTGATCACTTTCCTGATAATTGGATGGGTCTTACTGATGTTTTTATATACCTCCGCTCCATAGAACTTAATAGGAAGAATGGGAGCATGAAAGCTCTAATTAGACAGTATTAGACTGCACCCTGCGTAGGGATCTGCAATACCAAACAGAAGGATAATTTTGCAACTGATACTTTTACATTGTTTCACATTGTTGGAAAATAACATTTTCCTTGGTAAGGATGAATATCCATCACTGCTAGCTCCTCCTCCGTGAGCATTGCCCGTGTGTTTTGACACACCTCTTTGCACTGTGCTGTCTCAGAGCTGGAGCTACTGTGTGCCTCCTGGCACAGCTCTGAGCAGAGCAGGAGGAAATTACCACATGGTGAATAACCCAGGGAAATATGCCATGGAGCTTATCCTTTGAGGTGTAGGTTCTCCTTAGCTGCTTCTTCCTCTGCCTGCATCTGAAATATGGTTAGGAAATGTGACCACAGCTCAGGCAGATGTATCCAAGCAAGCTTTACACTAATCAAGTCACACACCAGTAGAAAGAAAGCTGTAACATTATGGCATGTACTGCGAAAAGCCTCCAGGAACACTGAGCACCCAATGCTTAAAAGCTGTGTAATGCTGCAATAGTGTCACTAGTTAAATTAGAGCAGTCATAGTTCTGACTGCTGTATTAGCTGTATTCCCTGTTTCACTATTCATCCCATACCTCTCAAACCACATTGGACAGTGAGTATAGAGATGAGGGATAAAAATCAATCTCTGTTCACTGTCAGCAGATTTTTTTAGTGCATGAGTATCCAGAGAACCGGGGAGCAGGCAGGGACAGCTGTGCTGCATGGTCAGCTCAGCTTTCTGCTTAATTACACAAGTCTAAGGGTGGGCATTCATTTGCAAGTGACACAGCTGCTTGAAGATGGTGCCACTGCTGGCTGTTCATCACTAGTCCTCTGATGAAGATCATGGTTTCCCCAGGACTGCAAGGGGCCACAAACATAACGAGGTGAGCATGAGCTTTGCCTATGGATACTAGCAGTAGCACAAATACGCTTTTCTCAGAGGTAAGAAGCAAAGAGCTCCTACCTGAGCAGAGGAAAACAGGCTATGCAATATATGATACCAACATTACATAACTTCAGATGATCAAGTGATGTCAGACCTAACAGCTTTCAGACCCTGACCTGACCAAGCTATTATAATTCCCTGAATACCTGTGGAGTGCTTTCAGAGTCAAGTTCTGACATGTTGTCCCATGGTGCCTGGTAGTTTGTTTAATACAGCTCGGTGAAAGAAAATATCTGTACAGAAGCTATTCATTGTGCCATGCAGCCCCCTTGCATGACATGCAGCAAGGTGGGGGACTCAAATGATGTCTACATGGCCCATGGGCCAGGCAGTCATACCAGAGCAAAGCCACCACTGTGTCTCTGCAGCCTAGAGAACAAGCCAGAGACAACTAAGAAACTAAGTGAGGTTAGTGAGAAGCACTGGGGAAAACCAACAAAGCCACATGGTTTGATGGGATAACATGTCACAGCCTTACCAGTTAATCAGTAGGCAGAGATCTGATCATGCAAGTGCATTCATCCTGTGATCATCAGCACCCTGCAGACAGACTGTTGAGTCTCTCTGATTCATGGGGGTGTGCTTTCAGACTCAGCTCCACGTTCGTCTGCCACAGGTGAGGGGAGCCGTACTGAAAAACTTGCAGTAAGCCCTCCCTGAAGGCCCAGGGCATGGTTCTTCAAGCCTCTGTGAAGGCAGGTGGGGTGAGTTATTTCTGGATGCAGACCTAGACCACTTTTGTTTCTCATGTCTAACTGTAGTGGGCACAGACAATAGAAAGGGCCTTCCATTTTGAAAGATTTTGGTCTTTTGAAGAATAGTTCACATAACTTAAAACACTGCAGGGGTTTCCAGTACAGCTTCACATGGAAGAGATTTTGAAGTACAAGGGTCCTGGGAGGCCCGAGGGAGCTGCAGTGCTGGGCATCCTGGAGACAAAATTTCTCAACTCTTCCCATAAATGATGTTAAGAAGAGAGGTTAAGAGGAGAGGCAATCCCTCCCCAGGCCCAGTGCACATTCCGCCCCACATCCTAACCCCTGTGGTGGCTCAGCACTGGCTCCTCAGCCTTCCTAGGAACTCAGCAATAGGTTTTAAACATGGCTATTGCATCGTGTCCTCCGGGACTGTGCTGGAGCTGCCAATTTGAATCACTTTAAACTCTCACAGTTCTTTTACAAATCCCAGGGTGAATTGTTTTACTGCATTAGGAACCAATCAACTAGGATTTTTCTCCTTACAGTTCAACGTGTGTTTCTTCCCATGTTTCATCCACGTCCCTGTCTTTCATCAGTTGCCCAAGGTTTTTGCTTTTACATCTAGTTACCATTGGGGCTATCAATATTTGTTTTTACTGTCTTTAATATGTGCATAAACGACTCCAATTTAGTGTAATGATGATTACATGTAGCAAATTTAAACTTCACCCTATTTGGCTCAAAGCATGAAACTCAGGGTAATGTGTAGGTTGTTAAGTCATTGGGTCTGCCTTTATATTTGATACATAGGCTCCACAAAAGAATTTATATGCCAAAGGCCAAAAATTAAATCCTTAAACCTCCCACTGAGCTGCCACCCTAAAGGTAGAACTGCCTAAACGAGCTACCCCACTTTCATCCAGTAATATTCTACATACCTACACGGTATACCATAGAGGCACGGATTCACACATTACTCTTTATGTCTTGGCCGTAACGGGCAGTCCAACAAACAAAAAAGCACTGTACGCATCCACAAGCTGAGTGATCCCAATTGGTCTAAAAGTCTGGGCCCTATCCCACCAGCATTTTAGGAGTGCATCTGTGAGGGCACGCTTCACACAAAACGCTGATGGAGGGGGAGAAATGTGGCCCTTTTCCCCACTGTCTAGTCTCTAGAGCACATACAGGAATGTGGAAAATGCAGACGCAAATCAATTTTCTTCCAGAAGATCATGAACTTTCCCTTCCACCTCCTACCTTCTAGCATATTGCCATAACTCTACCATTATGAGGTCCCTGTATCTGCTTTCTGCTTCAGAGTCTGCTGCTGGAGTTGTTTCTGCCTAGTGAAAGATGTTTGCATGCTCACTGTACCTGGCTCCCAAGGTCAAGTCTCTGCTCAAATGTAAGCAACCTGATCACCATCTCCCTCTCTTTTCAGACCTATCAATATTAAATTAATTTATTTGGAAAATCACATAGGTATGTATCTTGCTCATAAATGATCTGTCTGGCTGTCTACTCAGCAGACTGGAAACCCAAATATGCAATCCCAGCCAAAACACTTTCACTTGTAGGACCTCTGACTTAAAGACTTACTTGTGGTACCTAAGTTAAAGCCTGCGCTGAGGTAGATTTTCAATACAATCATGAAAGATGGCAAAATCCCTGTGGGAGAATTCATACTTTTAATAGACCAACATGCACCAGGGATGCGCAACTAGAAAGGGACTCAGAGCTTCCAAGTCACGTGCCTCTGTGTGGTGCCTGAAATCGGGGCCAGGTCTCAGCTTTGGCAGTGATGAGCAAACACACAGTATCTCAGGGGATACCATTACCTCTTCCCAGGATCATGGGCAATTACATCTCCAGCTTCCTCCCCTAGGTGTCCAATGGAAATGTACAGAAGCCAGAGCACAGCTGTGCTCCCTCTGATTCACCAAAAGCAAACAGTACCTTCCTTGAGCCTGTAAAACTGTGATTGCTCCCTTCTGGCAGCAACATCCACCACTTCAGCTGTCTTTAAAAGATAATCTTATTGTTGCTCTGCTCCTCCTCAGGGTTCTCTCTTGCAACATTTTCTTTGAATCTGTGTCACCTCTTGTGTCTTCATGGCAGAGAAAGATAAACCATGATCAGTAACCAGCGTGTCTGGAAACAAGATCCTTGCACAGAGCAAGAGTTCCTGTCCTTCCTGGGTCCTCTTTGAGATTCCTAACCCACCAGAGCTGAAATGTGCCAGTGCTAATAGCAGGAATTGTAGATCGATGGCATACACCAAGGACATGGCCTGGGAGCAGTACTTTTCCCTTTTTACCAACAGTGAGAGTAAGAGATCTTTCCCCCCTGCAAGAATCAACAGACAGTGCCAGGGTCGCACTTTACACCAGTGTTATAGTGTGTGCTCCAGTGTCTCCATAATGGTTGGCAATCCAGAAACTGCATCACCACAGATGCAGAAAGCCCAATCTGCTGTTGTTGAATTTTTCTTCCTCTTATCGTGTGGTTTGAGCAACTGTTATTTTTTCCCATTAGGATTTAATTGCTGGTGTGATGCTAGATCAACACGGTGTAAAAATCTAACTGTAACTTGTCCATGCATTAACAATTAATGGCTGACAGATGCTGGGTTGAAGCCTTAGCTTTTGGGGAGAATCTAACCAGAAAGATGGGATCATTCTGATTAGATATCCACATGGATGTAGAACCCAGAATTTGCAAGCAGGCGAAAATAAAAGGTCCTGACCTGAGACCAGGATCTACTTGTGAGTCTCCAGTACTACTACTTGTACTTGTAGTACTCCAGTCTACTTGTGAGGCACACAGCAGATAGATATAGAAAGATGGGGAAAGCAATAGCAAAGAGTGCAGATCAGGCTTGCAATCCATGGCATTAATCTAATCTGTGCAAAATTTTCACTCAGGTGAAGGGGAGTTTTGAAGCTACAAAATAAAATCATGAGGTAACATTCAGGGTATTTACAAAGAGCTTCTTCTATGCATGAAGGGCAGCGCTGGGAAAAATATGAAGTCGGATTCTTAGAGAATGCTGTGTCTTTGCTTAGGGAGAAGGGGTTTTATTATTTTATTTTTCAGGGAAAGATGATTTCACTTACAACATCAGTAAGTCCTGGCTCCTAATTGCCACGCAGATTAGTTGGATGAAGGGGTGCCTGTACACTCATCTCCAAAGGAACGGAGATGGTCTTTACTGCAACAGTTTTAGTGAGTAAGGATTTGCTCTTTGAATATACAAAGAGTTAGTTTTCTTTTCTGTTAACTCCGCTGAGAGTGCTTGAAATTTCAGCTGCCAAGAAATGTCAGCCCAGAGGTGTGGAGAAAAATTGTTTTGTTTTAAATCCATTTCCGCAGTGCTTCTAATGAGTCTTTTTTAAGGGAATTTTATGAGTATGTGGAAATTTCAAGCAGTTATTAAGAATAACATTCATGCTACTTGTGGGAAGCTGGATTTTTTTTGTTGTAGAATAGCACAGTGTAGGTTGTACCCTGCAGTTCCCAAGTTCTCACAACTTTTTTCTGCTTAATAAATTTATAGTATAGTTTGGTAAAGTTTGTCCAGAACACAGAGCCAAGTATGACATGGCCGCTGATAAAGTTGGGCAGTATGTGCTATGGCTGAGTTTGCTTTAAAACAAAAAAAAAAGAAGGAACTTAAGCTTTCTACATTTTTTCTCATGAGGCCAGTGCAGAGACAGCACAGCTGTACAATTGTACCAGTCCTCAGCAGAGCCAGCTAGTTGTGAAATTCACGAGCACATTTGTAGTCAGAAAATCCCATGCAGCTTTCAGATCTGGTTGGTCTCAGCCATAGATTACCCTCTTCTCATTTTACCTGCCTCCAGCAAATACATTTGGGAAAGCAATCAGAGCCAGCCACCACTACTGTCAGGTAGTCACCACTGGAACCTGCCTGTAGGTACAGAAGAAACAACCAGGGAGTTCTTTGCAAGAGGCTTCATTTAGCTCTCGTTGATATGATTAGCAAGAGTCAACAACACAACCAAGCAAAGTAGGGAATAGGCAGAGGATATTTGTTTGCTTTATCAGCCTCAGGGTAAACCCAATCCGAGAACACTTCTTATTTCAGTAAAAACCATCTTCCCAAGACTCATATGCTGTTGGGATATAAGCTCAAGTAAAGGTTGGGAGTCTGGACAACTGTTAAGAAATCAGTACTTTTCTTATTGTAGTACCCCCCCCACCTGAAGGATGGAAGAGATATCTTTATTCTTGTCTATGTCTAGTTTCTTTTAGACACTTCTTTAAAAGTACTGGATTGTGTCCCTTCCCTTCTGACCTTCTCCTTCCTCTGCGCATTTTTATTTTGTCACTGCTCTGCAAGGCATCTAAGTATGTGCTTAACTCCAGGCCTGCCAGTACGCTACTCATGTATAAATATGGGTTTAACGTTTATCTTGCTGCATCAGACCCAGGACTCCCTCTGCCTTGCTTCCTCTTTCTCTCATTCTCCACCCCCACCAAAAAACACAGTTGTTTGTCTCTGGGTTCTGCTTTTCTCCTGGTTTTGTTTTTTTTGGGGGAGGGTGTGTTATTGGTTTTGTTTCTTTGGTTTGTTGGGTTTTTTTTGGTTTGATTTCGTTTTAAATATTACCTGCCTGTGTTCTTCTCTTCCATCACATTTCTCCCCCACTGATTTTCTTTCTTACTTTTTTGCTCTATCTTCTGCCACACTCCATCACGGCTCCTTTTCTGCTCTTTTGGTGCTTTTATGCTCAGTTCTTTCCATTTGCCTTTCTGAATTATTTATTTATTTTCCCCCCATAGAACAGCTAAATTTGAAGGATTACAGGGATATATAGTTTCCTATAATATTCTATTTCATTAAAGCCTGCTACTATTGAAATCAACGGCAAGCCCCCTATGCACTCCCGAGAGAGCTGGAATAGATCTGAAATATTTGCTGTTTGCCAAATGGTGGGAGTCTCTGAGTCCAAAGCTGGTCTGTTTACATCAGGATCAAATGCAGACTCCAGTTTGAATCAGAACCATATGCTCTTCCCAAATTATGAATTTTCATAGTAAAATAATCTACATAACACATACTGAAGCACAATAACGTCCCTGTTAAGCGCTGACTCATCACCATGGGAAGCTGGAGGGTTACCCTGCTCCAGAGTGGAGGCTGAAGGACGCAGCTCAGATGCAATGGACCAAGGCAGAGCAAAGGGTAGAGCCATGCATATATAGAGAAAAGCTGGTCATGTTTAACAAGAAAATGCAGTTAGAAAATCTTTCACAGTGTCTGCCACCAGAAACTGAATGAAACTCTCGCTGCACTGACATCAGCAGCAAGCCTCCCATTGCCTTCAGGCATCTGGAAATTCACCTACCAAATACTTGATTTGATGTTGACGTTTGTCCCTTGGGGATGAGGCATTCTTGTAAGGACATCTCAACAATGCTGCATTTTGCTACTGTGACGCTCACTTTTTTAATGTGTTTTATCACCATCAGAGACTCAAAATGTTCTGGGAAATGTCAGCTTGGTTAAAATAAAAATCCCCAAAAGCCTGACTACTTTGCTTTCGTACTGAAGATTATTTATATTTTTACAAATATTCAAAAATCTCAGAGCATTTGAACCTGATTTTCTTCTTTGCTCAAGGGGTTTTGATACCAGCTCTGTCCCCTCGCTGAGTGAGAAGGGACAACTGGGCATAGCTATCTCCTTTTCCTGTGAATGGCTGTTTGCTTGGCTACTTGGAGAGAAACAGTGTGTGATAAACCTGATTGTGGTGGTGGCTGCCAGCCCTGGAGGCGTCCAACGGCAGCTGCAGCAAGAGTGTGGGGGTCCCTGCTGCTGGACCTGGCCTCCCCAAAGCCCACAGGGCAAGCTGGATTTGTGGGTGCTTTTATTGCCTGTAATTGCCATCAGTGTCTTTAAAACTGTTGTTTAATTTAAAAACAAAGGAATCTGCTTTCCTAGATGAAAGGAAGCCTGCTGTACGAATTACAGAAGAAGAACCTCTTCTGTGCAGCCCGCACCCAGGGCACAGTATAGACACTAGATTCAATTTCTTATCAGATCCTTTTTTGACTCTTTAGTCTCTCTTTTCTAATGCTGTCTTCATGTTGATTTCCCCCGTGCTCTGCTTGTCACTCTGTAATTGCACTGGATTCCTTTCTCTCCCTCCTGCTGTCCTTTTTCCTTTCCACTGTCTCTCCCAAGTGGAAAGCAAGCCCATTAACATTCCCCCTTCCCACAGACGAGCAAGCCCACACTGTGCCAGCACAATTCAAGGACTTCAAGATGAGCTTGCCTCCCTCTGCCCCCCAGAAATCATGGGTGAGGGCAGCCCTTGCTGCTCCCTGATGAGAACTACTCGTCGTGCATGATGGACCAGGGGAAAGAATACCCCTATACTCTGTACATCCCTGCCTAGAGGGGAAGACACCCCCCATGGTAACAGGGAAAGCAGGGGGGCAGCTCATGGTGTGCCACAGGAGGTTGTTTGCGTGCCTGCCTGGAGGTTCCAGGGGTGGGCTGGAGTGCTGGTGCCAGACTTCCTCTCTGCAGCCTGCCGCAGCGGCCACAGCGTGCTCGACTGTGGCTTGTTGGTGTTTCTCATTTCCCACTGGGAAGCAGGCAGGCTCTCCGCCCAGCCCTCCCCTGACACCGTGCCAGGCAGCCTGTCTGCATGAAGGACATCTTCCAGGGGGAACCCCTGGTGTGGCAACCCCAGCACTGCGGTCCTTCAGAGCAGAGTCAGCTCCTCCATCAGTGATAACATCTGCATGTTCCTCCTCTTGTCCCAAAAGCTAGTGTTCTCTGTGGTGGCTCTTGCACTGCAGATGGCCAGAGTCCCATTTCTGGTACCACATGAGTAAGTCGGTTGGTATACGTGTGTGCCGCAGCAAGCACTTCCACATGGTAGTCATTTTTGAACCACAAATGTCACCGACGGAGGGGAAAGGGAGGAGAAGCAGAGGCCTTTACTTTGTGGTAGATAACAGGAAAGGGAGGTGGAGAAAAAGGCTGTCTTCTCTCAGTCACTCTCAAAATGACTATCATCTGCTGTGAAGCTGTACTACCCCAAAAAGCCTTCAGGTAACATCTTAACTCTTCACCTCCCTGTCTTCAGAGACTTCACTTTCACTGAACCCAGCTTTCTGGAAAGCCATGAAGCATCTCTGTGTTTGACAAACTGCATTTTTAGTCACTAAATTCATTTACATTGACCAGCATGTGGCTGATAATGGCACATGGTCAGAAAGTGACCTGGAGATGAAAAATCATCTGCAGGTCCCCCATGCTACTTTCTCCAATTAAACATCTATGCTCAGAGCTTTAAGGAAGAAGTTTGGCAAGGCTAGATTGCTCACTGCTGATTTGCAAATTACTGCTTCTTTATCATGTGCTGAATTTTAACCCTCAGTCACTCAGTTTTAAAGCACGTATCAACACTATGATAAAGGAGTCAAGAAGATAGGCTTCAATTATTTCATTTTATGGAGGTTAAAAAGGTTCTTGTAAATGACTGATACAAATAACTGGAAACCCAGTTAAAACAACTGGATAACAGATGGCAAAGGAAAGTGGTTTACTGTAAAGTGTTGCAGAGTAGAAGATCATTTACAAGAAGCAATTACACAAACATCCCTAAGCATCCAAGATCCCATAAAAGGGTTGCTGAGGTGGAAGCACATTTACAACTGTGGATTTTTGTTCTTGAATGAAAATCAAATCCTTACTTTAGTTTCTTTTTTCAATACTTATTTTTTTAATCCCTTCCATCTCCATGTCCCTCCATTACCAAAGGACCATTGGCATTTCTCATCCTGCACAAGTAATGAAACTGGCCAGACCCTCCCTCCAACAAATTCTTTCACAAAAAAAGAATTATTATTATTATTTTCTGATTCTTCATTTCTTCAATTCTTATTTCCCCTGGAGTTAAGGATCACTTAAAGACCCAGGAAGACAAGGCTTGTCTTGTGGACATAAATACATTTAATAAATAAAACCTCTAGAGTAATAGCACATTTTTCTTCCCTATCATGACAGAAGACAGAAGCTGCCTCATTCTGACATTTAAGAAACTAAACATATATCTGTCTTTACCTTTTCAAGCCCTTTTCATCCACCCATCTAATCCATTTTGTACAGATAATGGGAACACAACTTGTAGGATCTTGACACAGTGATGAGATAATAAGACCAAAGTGTTCGCATGCTGGATGCCTGCACAACAAAGTACTTTCCCTCAGCTGGAAAAAAAAGCATTTCTAAAGTTAGCAAAGGCAATTCTGGCTAGTGTCTTCTGTTCTAAGGATGGAGATTTAGCAGCTCCTGCAGTTCATAATGTTCCCCTGGGAGAGAAGAGGAAGGAGGGGCAGGCAACAGAAAATAGAGAAGACAACTGTATTTTTCTCTTTCAGTGCTTGTCCCAGCATCCATGGATTTTGTTAGCAAGTTTGGCAGTCTGACCACTGGTAGGAATACTGGATACTTTTCACACTCACAAAATTATCTGCAGTCCTCTGATATGATCTTAGGAGATTCCCTTTCATGTCTCAGAGCCAGTATGAGTATGAAAGAAATTCAGCCCATTGAATAAAATTTCCCACAGCCTGCCTGTATCTCCCTGGCCATCCCAAATCCAAGTGCAGGGCACACACATTCCCTCAACAGTATTAGCAAGGTAAGGCAGCTCATGTGCTGCAATTTTCAAGCTCCTTCTTGATGATATATGCTCACATATGTAAGATTGCCCTCTTGCCAGTTATTTTCATGTGACGGTGAACTCACAGGTACTGGATTAAGAGCATAGCAGCCTGTTTACTTCCTTACAGACACATTCATAACCTAAGGTTTCCCCACAAATACCTAATATGCAGGTTGCATT
>JAVHNF010033149.1:0-17154 GCA_034783455.1 Micropsitta finschii | reverse complement strand
TGAAAAACAACAAGGTGCTTGGTGACAGCCAGCATGGCTTCACTAAGGGGAAATCCTGCCTCACCAATTTGGTGGCCCTCTGTTATGGGGCTACAGAAATGAAGGAAAGGGGTAGAGCAGTTGATGTCATCTACCTGGACTTGTGCAAAGCGTTAGACACTGTCCCTCACTAGATCCTTGTCTCTAAGTTGGAGAGACATCAATTTGATGGGTGGACCACTTGGCAGATAAAGAACTGGCTGGATGGCAGCAAGCAAAGAGTTGTGGTCAATGGCTCAGTGTCCACCTGGAGACCAGTAACGAGTGGTGTCTCTCAGGGATCGGTGCTGGGACCGGTCTTGTTCAACATCTTTGTTGGTGACATGGACAGTGGCATTGAGTGCACCCTCAGCAAGTTTGCCGATGACACCAAGCTGTGTGGTTTGGTTGATACACTGGAGGGCAGGGATGCCATGCAGAGGGACCTCGACCTAAATTTTATGAGTAAGGGTGGCTCCTGTTAGTCATATCTTATGGCTCCTGTATCGATATCAGAGCTTAAAACCCAGAGATTTCCCAAATATGGGTTTCATACCACAGCCCAACCCCAAACCAGCTTTAAACTTTAGAAATCTTTCTGTGTATTTAAATAATTTTTTTTAGCCAGGCCTGAGAAGCATACCTGAGTAGTCTCTTTACAGGTAATTTCAGTTGCCTTGAAACTGGTTTCGCACCATTGTGATCTAGAGATAACAGAATGAGGAGGTAGAAATCAGTTCATACAACAGACAATGGGCTGTAGACATAAGACAAACAATAATCCAAAATGCAGCAATGTAGTGGAAAGTCATAATTGATTCTGAATAACTTCCTTTTCCTCCCACACATCCAGGAGCTGAGAAAATCTTGAAGGAAAGATGGTAAAATTCACATTCATTTCTCTTGAGCATGGAGCCAAACCTTGGGAATCGGTTTTGCCAGTCTGCCCCTTGTCTCCCTCCTCCCAGTGGAAAAAAGTTCTGTGACTATCTCCTCTGGAAAACTGGTGAGTATGAATCATTGTGCTGAATAATTCCCTTATTAAAACATTTCTAAACTGTTGCCAGCTTTGTGATTCTTTTACTGTCTTGCCTCTAGCGATTCCTGTACCTGTGAGAGAGAAGGAAGCAACTGTATTGGATCTTCAGGTGACTTATGCAGGAGTCAGTAATTCAGCTGGGAAAGTAAGACAGCCCATTTGTGAATGGCTTATGCAGTAACTTAGTGCCCCAGCTAGGCATCTCTACAATAAAGAGCAATCTCCTCCAAGAAAATGAAGCAGATTATACCTCAGTCTGGCACAGACCAGCTTTCATAGAAGCCAAGATTACAAACAGGTGCTATGGGAAAGAGTAGGCTCTACCTTTTCTCCACCTGTCCTGTCTGGTTACTTCTTGATGAAACAGTACATTGAACAGTGCAGTCACCTTCAGTTTGTGCTGCAAGTCACACAGAATTAAAATGTGGTTTTCAAACATGGGATAGTGACACAAATTGAAAAAATAGAGCTGGCACTTTTTTAAAAGCTCTTGGCTGAGCATCTTTTTCCTAAAAGACTTTGTAGGCAATTACATGGTGGAACTAACTATGGAAACACCCACAATAGCGGTTACAGCTGTGCAAGTCCATGTGAATCCGGTTCACACAGAAATATGCTGACTTTCTTATTGATGAGCTTCGTTCACACGCTTCAAGGCAAAACTGAGTAAACAGTGACCTCTAGGTGAAGAGTCACCCAGTCATCCGCATTGCCACGACATCCTTCATGCATGACCCTGCAAGAGAATAGGAGGGCTGAAGTTCAAACAAACTAGGGAAGGGGCAATCAGGGAAAACACTAAAGATTTTTGATCAGCTCCTAAGAAAAAGGTTGATCAGCCCTTGACCCCTGGGTTTGCATTTGAGATGTGCCGCGATACTGCTCGCTGGGACATTCTGGAATTGGCAACACTTTCTTATAGAACTTGAGCTTCTAAAAATTGGTGAAGATCATGCAGCTTTCCCCAAGATGATTTTGTTCTATCTCAGGAAAAGGAACATCCTTTCAATCCAGACAGCTCTCATTATGCTGTACCTACATCTGATATGATTCTATATCCTCTATTCATTCAAAATCCCAGAGTTAGTAAAGGCTACATCTATACTTAGAAATTAAACCATGCCAGGCATATTCTTAGGCACTATAGGGCTATTTAGACCACTGTCTTAGGAATGGCAGTAAAGATATTTGTTTTAATACAGCTAAGGCAAATAACAATTGCAATTGAAAAAAATACTTTAATACTCTGTTGACATGTAATTAATCACTGTCCAGAGCTTATCAGGAGATGATGTTCCACATATTGTCACAGTGCATACCAGATGTCCTACTTTCATATAATGAAGAGAAAAATGCAGGTTTAGCAAAGTATATCTCTCAGGTTACCTCAGTTCTCCAAAAGACAAAAGTTAATGATGGATGCCTATCAAAGCATGAAACAGATTATTCAGCATTCCCAAGCTTTCAGACAATGACAATTTATAGTGGGTTAGAGAGAACCTATAGAACATGAGAGTTCTTCCCCTTAACTGAACACTAATCTCCTGGCTTTGGAGATGTAGATATCTCTCTCTGTCAGGAAATCTGCATTGGCATCAAGAGAAGGAATTAATGAGGTAATATACATGTGTTATCAGCAGCATTCATATAGGGAACTCCACAAAACACATCCCTTTGCAATACTTACTCCTAGGACAGGACTTGCAGAAAAGCAAGCTGAGCTTCCCTCAGCTTTGGGATTACATAAGATACTGTACTTTAGTTGCTTCTTTAGCAAGTTAGGAATATTAGGAAAGCTATCATTTGTACAAGATGCACAGAGTGAGTACGTCTCAGGATTCAGTGTTTACAATCCTAATTCTACACATATCAGAGAAAATGCCTAGGCAAGTCCCAGTATATATTAAAATTTCACAGTAAATAACTATTGAAGCTGCTGAGGAGCAGTACTAGGACCATGCCTACACACCAAGTTTGCTATATCCCAGTGAAATGCTTTAATCCTATGGCTATCTGTCTTTCCGGATAGCTTTTGCTTTGAATCTTAACAATTTCTTATAATAATTCAGTATTTAAGCAGGGGTGACAGAGTACACTTGCTGAAAATTTTGCATAACAGATATGTAGGAGTCATGTTGAGCTTTAAGTAGCTGTCAGACAGATCTACCAAATTTAGCAGGCAAGTGGTGTTTGTCTTTGAACAGCAGACAACAGGAAATTTTAAGCCTTTCCAAAAGACTGGAAAATGTAAATTCAACGTGAAGGACCAATGAGGCCACTTAACACTTGATCAAAAGGAATTGGTGCCAGACAGTTCAACAGGCGCAGATATGCATGCAAATCTCTCCCTTCATGACAAGACTAACATTAACCACAGGGAGAGAGAGTGCAAAACTCACACAAGCAAATTGTTTGCTAAAACTATGTAAAAAGTCCTGCTTAAACATATAGCACAGTATATAGTTTTAGGAATGAGACAAGGTGGTTTCTATAGAGAGATAGTCTAGAGAAGAAGGGAGAGGAAGATGTTTTTCTTAATTTTTCCTGTCATTTTCCCCCACAGGTTTTATTATGCTATGCTAGGCTTTTGCTATGCTTCCCGATCTCAGAATATATGGTCTCTCACAGTCCCTCTCTCCCTCCTCCCCAACACAGAAGTAAAATATGTATTTAAACTGAGAAAATTCCTGTGGATTTCAGAGGATGCTGACTCTATTTAAGTTAACAGCTGGTGAATAACATCATGGGTATCACATCTTGATAATGATAGCTGCTTTATAAGGTGAGAGTCTCAAAGTTACAGTTAAATTTTATAGTCTATTACTTGATTAATGCTCTCGAATTCTCATCAGATTATCTTAATTGCTATCAGAGTACATAGTATTTCAGTATCTAAGCCTTTATTATCCATGTTTCTGCACTGCTAAAGCTTTAGTTGCATCAGTACATGGCAGCTGTGGAATTTTACTTCATATCATTCAAAGCCAAATTCCCCTAACACTCCTGATGCTCTAGTCCCTCGTTTCACTGTTATAACAGTCTGTAAGTCTCCTGGTGGATTATTGATTTGCTACTTATGGGGACAGTGTTCTGGGGTGAAAGACTTCTCTAAATTATTATTTAAAATAGCTTTGGCTATTTTCATGGTACTCCAACCAGTTCTAGAGTGTTTAACCTGTTAATTTTAGTAGCTCTTTTTTAAGTGTGTTTTTTATTCTCACTACCTTCCTAGTATAATATTATTCATGCTTAGTAACATTTACTTAAACTATTGCCATTATATTGCTTGTAATCATGGACAGAACGTTTGTTATTCATCTCACTTGACTTTAAAAAGTAAGGGCTTATGTAAAATGGCCACTTATATAATATTTGATGAATCCAGAAACGTCTTCCAAGAACTCTATGGACAAACAGATTTATAAGGTGAAAAATGGAAAATACAATGCACCTCTTACAGCCAAAATTCTATCTCAAACCAGGTGGATGCAGGAAACATATTCATAAGCCACTAATCTTTTTATTGCCATAGTTTTGTCTCATTTCATAGTCATAGACTATGAACATTGTCATAGACTTGTGTCTCCCAGTTTACAGTTGAGAGCTAGTTTGTTGGGCTACAGAATTGTTATGCTCTATTTTGGTCCCCTCCCACTTATGTTTGATTTTACATGCCCTTATGGTTCCATCACTGCTATTATATCCAACTGTTTGGACTATTATTTCGGTTTCTGCTGTAGCTGTGACTTATTACTCCTGGCTGCAAGCCATGAATTGATGGAAAATGAAGAGGTGGGATTTTTCGACATTACTTGTATTGCTAAAAAGGCTTCCTGTGGGCCAGACACAGACGTAGGAGCTGATAGCAGCAATTGGTTTTTTTTTCAAGAAAATGATGTGTTAATATTACTGTCTTAAGGATTTTCTTTATTGTCATCCATACAAAATTTGACCTTTCCATATCTAAATTTATGGACATAATACACTTGTCAGTTTGTACTTTTAGTATACATGAATTCTGAGTAGATATTAACTCTATTCCCTTTTCATTCAGCCATCCATAGAGGTTTGAAGTTTTAACTCCAGATATTTATTATTTTGATTCTTCTATTTTTTATGGCAAAACTGATCTCCCATGGATCCCCCCTGATGGACAAATCAATATAATTATTAAAAAAAAAAATAAAATTTGAAGATTGATTGCAATTGAATTCTTTCACAGAGTTGCAGCAGTGTTGAGGTTGAAAGGCACCTCTGAGCATCACCTTTTCTCACCAACCTGTTCAAGCTGGGTCAGCCAGAGCAGGTTGCCCAGGGATGATCCACTTTAGCTTGAGTATCTCCGTGAATGCAGACTTAACTGGGAAACCTCTTCCAGTGTTTGTTCATCCTCACTATAAAGAAGTGTTTGTGTTTAGAAGAAATTTCTTGTGCTTTACTTTGTGTCCATTGCCTCTTGTCCTGTCTCTGGCACTACTGAGAAGTCTGGCACCATCTTCTTTTCCTAGCACTGTCTATACTCATGCATAATGTCACCCAGAGCCTTCTCTGCTCCAGGCTGAACACTTACAGATCTTGCAGATTCTCTTAAGAAAGATGCCCTGCTCCCTTAAACATCTTTGTGTCTCTTTGCTAAACTCGCTCCATTATGTCAATGACTTATTATCCCGGGGACCCAGAACAGGACACAGAATTCCAGATGAGCCATACTGTACATGACATTTTACTGTAGACTACCAAAAGCCCTGCACTAGAAGAAATGTAATTCTTTTCACCATGAATAATTCTGTTGACAGCAGTTCCTGTTTCTGATAAGGTTATTGCTATTTTTCGTATACCTGTGTAACCAACATTCTTGATTGGATCACCGATGCTCAAAGAGATAATCATAAAGTCTTAATTTAGTCCCTATACATACTTATTCTTTTCTTCATCAGGATCCCAATGTTCAATTCCCAACTTGTAAGTGTAGGCAAAATATGCTTTTATCTATAGAAAAATAGGGTGTAGCCTGGAGAAGATGAATAATTTGCTGATGATCAGTCTTGGCTACAGTGATGGATATTTATCATTTTCCTTTAATAACTTTGTTTAAAGAATCTCTTTCTTGCTCTTGATGATTTATATCTAAAAAGAACTCAACCTCTTTCAATTCTCTTATTAATAATGGACAATTGTTTAAAATATTTTTCTACTGCTTCCTGGAGTTTTAGTCTGTTCTAAGATTATAGGCACCCTGTTCATACACCACTAACAAAATTCCCTGTTTCTCAGTGGGAGCTTCTACGACTAAAATAAATATTGGTGAATTAGAGCTCATCTCATCAGGTCACCAGTTTCTGGTATACTCAGTCTACACAGGAAGCAGTTTAATTATATAGATCTTGAAGTTTAAGTCATGCCTTTCCAAAATTCATTGTTTCACTTAGGTACTCTTACTTCTCCATGCATATATTTGTTAAATTAACTTGTTTTCTACAGAGAAAAAAACATTCCATATGGGCATCAAGGCTAGATAATTGGTGGTTTTCCACTAAGGACCTCAAATGTGAACTCTGTAGAATACTAGGGATAGTTTTGACAGTGCAAATCTCTTCTATGCCAGTTTAAAACCCTCACCTATATATAGTTCCCTCACAGAGTCCAAATCCAAATCCAGACCCTAGCCTCCAGTTTCCTATCTAACTTGACAACTCAGTTTCTTCAGTAACAAGTTTAGCAGAAACAATTATCTTTACAAAACATAAATACAAGAGCAAAACAAGAAAGATCTTTGTGCACCATATATTTCCACATTTTTATCCATGCAGCTATTGGAAAATTAATGATATTGTGTGAAGATGTGTTTCAGTACTTCAGCCTCTCCAAGAGCAATGTTTTAAAAAGTTTCCAAAAAAGCAGTCAAAGCAGCAGTATCACACAGGTAGGTCTTGAAGGCTCTTATACATATTGCATCCATGATTACAGAGAACAAGGGCATATTGATTTATTATCTTTCTAAAATGAAACATTTATAAAGTTCAGAAGAGCTCTTTGAATTTTTTATGGGAAATAATTGCTCTTTTGGAGTCTATGTGGCTGTAGAGCTCATTACCACTTAGTATTAATGAAGTTCTGCTTCAAATTTTAGTTAGCGTTTCTTTTGCTTTTACACTAAAAAGATTTGCATCTTCTAATTTTAAGCCCAAATTTTATTTTTTTTTTTTAATCCTTTAACTTTTCAGTAGAGTGCATAAAATTAATAGAACACTTTTCTTTTTCTGACGTGCGAAGACCAATTCAAGCTTCATAGCCAAGCACCTGAGGACAGAGCTGCTTTGTTTTTTCCATCAGACACTTTTCCCAGGAGAAATTTCTGAACATTTTTAATCTCCTACTTTGTTACCCCAGCATAGCTACAGTCAAAACTTCCTATAGACTGATAGACTTGTTCCTCCAAATGTGCATTTCTCATGCTACTTTGAATCCAGGCCATGTTAGGCATGCTTTTTAGCTGTGTATCCAAAACTGTAAGTATGAAGAGGGGAGAGGATGATGAAAGAGCTAGAGTTTGATAAAGGGGAATGATGATTGTTATTCTCAGTCTTCACAGGCTAGTGTTTCCAGATTCCACCAGGGAACACAGAGTGCCTGCCAGGGCTGATCAGATCCTATTAGGCTGACACTGGATATCACTGCAATCCTCTGCTAGCTAGAATTCTTACTATTTAAAGCTCTTTAACAATTTCAGGTCAGGAATGGAACAGTATGAATAATTCAATTTTCATATATCTTTCACCTCTTTCTTTGCAGTCATGGAGATTTTGTTTCTAGTGGATGCTGTGAAGGCAACATTTAATTTGTAATCTCTTTTTTTAAACTATAAATTGTTACAGCAAAATGCTTTCAGATCTTCTTTTTCTATTCTTGGCTGTTTGAAGCCCAGAAATAATAGAATTCTATATGTATCCATGAAACTGTGCAGTGATTCCATAGGTGAGTACTGAATAAGTAAGCTCAATGTCTTATTCCCAACAAAGTAAGTTACTTTTTTGGTTGTATGAATGAAATGAAAAGGTAAAATTTATACAAAAATATACCGCTATAATAACAGCTTTAATCACTGCTTGGATGAAAAGTGGCCTAGCTCAAAGAACCAACACTACTCATCAACTGCTCATCCACAGAAATTACTGTGAGATAGAATTCAATACCCTAATAAGAGCAGTTATAATTCTGAATTTCAAAACAACAGCATATATCAATCTTCAAGTGCTGCATGCATCAATGATTAAGAAGTTTAGTAACCTGTTATGATTTTTCATTTCAATTTTTACCCCCTCAACTAGCCACAATTTTTATCGTTTAATATCCATTCAGCACATTAAAAAATAAACTGAAAACAGGGTGTAAAACAAAAAGACGGAAGAAAAAAACCCATCTCTTCAAATGACAATCTCTTGCAAAAGCAAAATACAGAAAAATCGTACCAATGAAATTTAGCAATAATTCCTTAGTTTATTAATTTCATGATTGTTAACCACATTATTTCTCTTCAGACTATCTTAATTCTGAAGATAGTTAATTTATTTTGCCAACAGTTTAATGAATGCTGTAGTTTTAAATCTTTCTCTTTTAGGAGATTTATTGTATGGCGTGCCTTAACTGCCACTAGTAAAGAAAAGCTTAGCAAAAAATTGAAGTCCATTTGTGATATCCTCTTTCAAAATATCTACCAGAGCACAATTTCAACATCTCACAAAAAAGAAACACAAGCTAAACTGAGATTTTGCAGGTTTCCATCTTCTTTCCCAGCTACCTTCCACGCAGTTAAGTCACATTCTTGCTGTGAGGTGTGTAGTCACAGGCTCTTACAAAGAAGACTTGATTGACTTCAAGGCAGCAAGAGAAGCTTATGTTATCCAAATATTTTTATTTTTTGGACATAAAGAGAATGGAACTGAAAGCATCATTCAAAAAATATGTTTAAATTAGCTCATAAGACCTCTTAAATTACAATTAATGAAGGCTCCAATTTCTGCCCTGCTTCAATAAAATACTATAGCAATTCTACACACAGAATGTCTACAGGGAAAGCACATGTCTTCATTATTTGATTCCCACATGATCCACCCATAACTTGTTTTAGAGAAGTAAGTGAGAAAAAATTAAAAGTAACCTATATATATTTGTATGGACATGTAGAGCTTTACTGTCCTCTGAGTAGGGTAAAAGATTTAAAATCATGCCTAAATCTCACACTGAGGATCCTAAGGTCCTGTCCAGAAAAGGGAGTCCAAGCAACCATTAAAAAAACAAGGATGGCAGAATGAAACTGATCTCATACCCAGCTCCCTACTGTGACTGGCTTGAAATGCAATTAAATTTGCAAGATAACACACAACAGAATCATAGAATCATAGAACAGTTAGGATTGGAAAGGACCTTAAGATCATCTAGTTCCAACCCCCCTGCCATGGGCAGAGAATCCCATCTTCTAAATGCCTGTTCTATCCATGCCTACTTTAAACCTGTAGTTGGCCTTCCATAAGCCCTGGTAGAATAGCTGCAATTTGGAAGTTCGTATTCCAGGTAGGCTTTCATCTGAGCTTTCTGGAGGACAGTTCTGGCTTTGTTGTTCTGTGCATCTCTGGATTGATACATATGGCAGGTAAATGCGCAATTTGCTGTTTCAAGGATTTCTGCATAGCATTATGTTTCTTTTGTCCTCAGTAGAAACATACAATAGCCAAAATTACTTTTCTCTGAGCAAAACATTTTTTTATGAACATGATAACAAAAGGATAGGGAGGAGGGAGATTGAAGTAACTGAGACATACCTAGTTGGGCATTACACAGAAATATGTATAAAATTCAGTGTTTAAAACTCTGAGATCTGACCAATAGGAAACTTAAATGTATAATGGTGGAAAATGAATGTCTGAAAGTTAGTATGTGAATTTAACTTTGTGCAGCATATTTGTGGGGAACACAAGCCATCAGGAAAGCTTAAATATATGAAATATAAAATAAGGGCAACACAGTGTTCTTCGATGGTTTTACTATCTCACAGAATCACAGAATCACAGAATCTCGGTGGGTTCTTTTGTTGACTGCTGAATTGATCATATATAAGCCTCTTGATACAGCTCTCACCAACTTGCCAAGAGCTAGCATCCAAAATTAAGTTAGCATCCAGAAGCTATTTCCCTTGAGATATCTGGAATAAGGCTGAGTTAAAAGTTCAGTCACCTCTTCTATGGCATTTGTCTATTCCTGGCTTTTGTGATCAGTTTATAACATAAGGGTTGTTGGCTTTTTTGTTGTTTAGAAAGCTCCTCTTGCTCACTCTGAAGTGAGCAAGAAATGAAAACAGTAATTGGTATAAATGTCATCTGCTTGGCAAATGTCAAGAGATTTGCCAACAATTGAATTAAGAACAAATGAATAGACTCACTGCCTTTATACACATGTCTTGTAAGAAGACATTAGGTTTTGCACACAGAGTAGCTTGGTAATTCTTGGCTTTTCAGTCAAACAACGTTAACACATCATCATTATGACTATTATTTAAAGACAAACAGGTAGGGATATTTAGATGTGGGACAGGAGCACAGTTCTACAGGTTCTTCATATACCTGTCAGCAGGACTACATTTAACCATTGGCCTTGTATGTCCCATGCATGGTTTTTCACCTTGAGCTCTTGACTGACTTTCTCTATGCCTACGTTAATCCTCACACGACTTGGAATCTACAATATTTCTGGGTTTAATGGGCTGCGGTAAGGATGTATTAAGGGTGTATTAAGGATGTATTTCCTGATTCACACTCTTTGTATTTTCTGTATGCTAAATTTTCTGTATGCTAAACCATAGAATTGTTGGAAGCAAACTGGTAATAGTACTTAATATGTGGCTGTATTTTTGCTGTTTATCCCTATCTTAAATCTGTTGAGTAATCCAGTCAGTCAGAAATTATTATTTAATGTTTACAAATGACCTCCAATGCTCTGAAAATGATTCTGTATTTATACAATAATCTGTTTACTGCAGATTCTAAATTTATTGCTGGTTTTTGCTGTAGAAGCCCCAGGACATCAATGTGCTCAGTGGAAAAGTCTTTTTAAAAGGCCTGCTTTTGTAAGATCGGCACTGATGTTTACAGCAAAGGAATTTTATTAAAGCTTTTCTTCACTTTCCAACATCCCATTATATTGGAAAAAGTATTAAATGTGCAGCACTTTAAAGTCTGCCTTTTGATAAATGGCATTATATATTCCAATTGCAGTGAATATTACAAACAATGTATTTTGCATAGAATTTACAAATTAGGCCTCAAAAATACTGCTTTAGTTTATATGTTTTATTTGATGTCAGTCAGTTTGCTGCTTCCAATCATATCTCTTGAATATGATACAGACTTAACATATATAACTTTTAAGCCTACCAAAGACTGAACTTTATTGTTGATAAAGCAGTTTCATATTTTACCATTACAATTCTGAGATTTTTCTGTTATTGCTTCTAAAGAGCTAGTGAAAGTCATTGATAACAAGAGGCTAAAAGTCTAACGAAATGGGCTATACTCTTAGTTTGCATCTCTTGCCTTGGATAGTTTACAGCTTTCTACCATATGTCTGGGGCTCTTTTGGGTACCAAACTGGCTCCTCTGATGATGGAAGTGGTTTTCTGCAGAGTTGTCCTGAATTTCCTGTCTCATTCAGCATCATTTCAGTCCCAGAACTTCACTAGGAAAAATGATGAAGCCATATCCAAGACTATGATGAGCATCAGCAAATATCTTTCATTTTTGATTTAAAGGTTGCAAAGCACTTACACTTTGAAGACATTTCCGCATAAGTTTGCCAGTTCTGAGATAGATTAGCAGCAAAGGCATGAATGTCAGCTAATACAAGAAATTGAAATAGGTATTCTTAGGTATTTTGTCCCTTTCGCTTCCATGCAGTTCTGTCTAATGGCTCTCTTGAAAGAAACAGCATATGAAAACAGTAAAAAGGAGCTTCTTGCATCAGTCATTTTCTTATTTGGTGAAAGTTATGTTATCAAAATTAACTTTTAATCTCTTACTTCTTGCTTCTTTAATAATTCAATTTCTGTCCTTCTCTTTTCATTAATAAGCTTATGATTGCCTGCTTAGCGCTCTGCCAGAACTCATCAGGAGCTCAACCTACAGATTCTCAATTTAGTCATTTTATATCAGATTAATTCAACCAGTGAACCACAAATGACATTATTTATGGACAGGAGCCACCAAAGTGCAGTCTGTTTAAAGCTCTGTACTCAGAGAGTACTAATGACGAATAGAAATCAACCCAAAATATTTCTCTTCTTTAAATATATCTGTTCATGTGTCACAGTGCCACTTAAAATTAACTACAGAAAGACAATGTTGTGCCATTAACTTATTAGGCAGAAAGTGTAATACCTTTGCACACATTTGAAATGAATACTGCCTGTGTTTCCAGATTTAAACCAGTCTTATAATAGATGGTAATTTCATTCCCATGAGCATCTTCTGCATTTTAAAAAGAGGGGTGGAAAAAGTCATGGTATTTTTGTGTTACACCTTTACGCTTCCTACTGTGCAGACAGGCTTTTTTAAGGGAGTCAAGGAAGGAAACACTGTGTTGTAATTACAGTCCATATCACCAATGCAAAACGCTTGTGTGATCTCTAATAATTGGAAGAGGTGATCAAATGTTTGAACTTCAAAAACCAGTAAATAGGAAATTCTCTCTTGTGGTTTGAGTTCTTCCCCTCATTCTTTCTCCTTTTCATGAGCTATGAAAGTCTGTGCTAAATTCTCAGTGCCAGTAGTCAAAAGATCAAATTTTATATCAAGTCCCTTTATGGCTCCTTAACACAAAAGAGTTATTACTGTAGTGACAAGACAAGGGGTATCGGGTTCAAACTTAAACAGGGGAAGTTTAGATTGAGTATAAGGAAGAAACTCTTTACTGTGAGGATGGTGAGGCACTGGAATGGGTTGCCCAGGGAAGTTGTGAATGCTCCATCCCTGGTGGTGTTCAAGGCCAAGTTGAACAGAGCCTTGGGTGACATATTTTAGTGTCAGGTGTCCCTGCCTATGGCAGGGGGATTGGAATTAGATGATGTTGAGGTCTTTTCCAGCCCTAACTGTTCTATGGTTCTATGACTGTGGGTTATGAACATGTTGTGTACTCATTTTAAAATGCCTGTTTTGTGAATAATATTACAGTTAAGCTGCTTGTTTAGGTTTGATCTTAAACTAATTCCTAAAAGACTTACATGGTTATCTCTTCTCTAAAGTGTCTGCAAACTGTGTATGTGGTAGGATTTACACTTGCTTTAAAGAAACAGTAGAAGTTCAAATTGCCTACCAGTCTTCCAGTATAGACAACAAGGATACAGGCTGGTTTATTCTTTCATTAATCGCATACTTCAGACCTTCCTTGACTTCAACTTTCTAGTGTATGGTTAGTGGCATTAATATTCAGAGGCTTAATACCATTTTTAGTTTCTTGTATTCTGTGGTCTGCCTCTTGCAATCTTGAAGAGCATGTCTGCATTCCAGACAGGCGACATCTTAAATTAGATCTTTGTTTGGGATTCTTAGGGAAAAAATCATAGTGCTTGTTGTCAAAGCAAGATCTTGAACATGAATCTTCTGAGGAAGATTCTTCAGGTGAAGTTATTCTTTATTGTGGTGAAAGTCTTAGAAGCATTACTAGGTTGCAGCCTGAAGTTACTGCCTTTATTTACAGAACCACTGTGATGTAGCTTTCCTCAAAGTACAAATCTTTGACCAAAAGTTGACGTAAGTGATAATGGGCTATTTCAGAAGTATGCAGTTGTATTTTGGAAACTGTTTACCAGTTAGTCCCCAAGCAAGACAATTCTTGGTTGTAAACAAATAAGTTTCTTTGCCTGCCTGGACAAGAAACTTCATAGTTACTATAATTGGCTGTGGAATGTGAAGTTTCTTAAGTTGCTCTTCACTTTTCTTTTTATTTTTTTTTTTGTCGGCCTCAAATCCCATGTGATTGTTTGCTTTTCCACACTGCAGTGGAGGGCTGCAGTAAAAAAGGAGTGTGAACTTCTCAGCCCGTTTACTAGGACTTACTAACTCCATAAAGGAGAAACAAAAGTCAGTGCGGGATTTTAAAGTGTGCTGTGAATACAAGAAAGATTGAAACAGTCTCAATCTTTCATCGTTTCAGGCAGCTATTTGTAAGAGAAAACTAGTATGTCTTAGCTGCTACTGAGGTTTGAAGAAGCAGAGATACGTAAGCCTGAACACCAGAAGTGGGTCTTTTGAAGTGTTCTCAGGAACTAAACCTTTTTTGTTCTTCACTAAAGCAGGATAGGTTGATGCAATTGGAGATGCTTGTCTTATTCTGTGTTTAGGACCTTTAAGGAAGAAGACTGTGCAGTGTCCTCAGGTTGCTTTGTTCTGTCTAAACCAGCTTCTGGAATGTGTTAATAGCTCTCTAACAGCTGGGGTGGTTTTTTGTTTGCTATTTTGTTTAAACAAACTGTGGCTTTTCTATCCTACTTCTGCTGCACCAAATCAAATCAATAATGGGACGGTTCTTTCTCAGTAGGAGTGATATTTAGTCACTCCTGTAATTTGCAGTTATCCAATCAGAATTCTTTTTATGTTCTGATATTCTCTGAAAGATCTTACTAACTCCAAACCACTTGTGAGTTCATTTTGAAGATATCGTTGAGTTTTAAGTTTTCAACCATTTCTAACTCTGACCGTTTTCTGAAGCGTGTTCTATTCCTCTTTTGAAGATCATTAGGGAGAATGCTGAATAAAACAAAGCCCTGAGCCTCTGAGACTCTCTTGTGATGTTTTCCCTGTGAAATACCAAGCTAGTAAAAGCTTTCCCAGGGTGATTTGTAGAAAACTAAAGGCATGTAGCCATGTAGCATGAAATTTCATGTGATTCTGTACTATCTGTTTTGCATAAGATGGACCTTGTAAATCATCCAGCTTTAATAAGAGTTTGAACTGGAGTTCATATCTTAAAAACACTCAGTTGTCATCTATTTTTGCAAACTCACTGGGGGAAAAAAGGCATCTTGCTAGTTTTGCTGCAGCTGGGGTTGCTTCTTGTGCAGCTATGTTGTGGTGAGCCTGCTGTCTCTCTTCCACATGCAGTATTATCCACACTTGCTTTGAAATCCATGTCTCAAGTGTACTGTGACTTCTAAAATTTTATTTTTTTTTTTTTAACCAGTTGATCATTTTATTGTGAGTAAACACTGATCAGACTAAACTGTTCTTGACACAACCATGCTGGCTTTCTTTGCTTCTGTTGTAGGTGCTTGCAAATACACTGGTTTTAATAGCTTGCATCATTACGTACCTAAAAACTCTGACTGGGTTAGAGTTTGTTTGGCTCTTCTTTTGTCTGGTACTGTATCTTCTCCTTGATGAGCTTGCAGAGTTCAGGAGTGGCTGTTTTTAACGAGGGGTCCTCCTGTTTACACAGGTACCAGTATGCTGTCTCTGCATCAAGGGATCCCTTGTGACAATGGGAGAAAACATCTTAATGATCTGAAGTGACTGAACAGCTGCACAAACTCTAGAATTCAAAAGATGTACTAAAATACGTTCAGCAAAAAAGGTGTAGATGCAAGCAATCCTGAATACTGTGTTCAAAGGTGTCTGAAGTAATTAAGAATATAATTATTGAACTGAAATGTTTTAAGACATGTTGTGGGATTTTTTTAGCTTTTTGCTATTGTTAGAAATTACTAACATTTTTCTGAAGACTCCAGTGATAAGATGGTGTGCACTTACTTCTCTATTCATTTTTATTTCCATTAATGTACCTATTCCTCCCCTCTCATTTTGTGTGCCTCTAGACACCCTTCCTATTTGTAGGATGAGATACAGTTAGCAGGGTAGAACTTGCTTACTCTAATGGTGTCCCTGTGTGCTCACACTCCCTTATAGAATTCTATTCTTTGTGTCATATTATGTATTCATGCTATAATATATAATTAAATTAATCTTGGATCACTGAAGAAGTTTCTGATACTGATCTCTAGATGCACTTCCCATCCACAGCTTTTAATTTGCAGTATGATGCAAGCCATCACTGTCACTCAGAAACACATCTATAGTGATAACAATGCCCAAGTCTTGGCTATGGACATATATCAGTATGGGCATTTGAGAACTTGGTGTGGGAAGACAGACTCATGCAGTGTCCCCAGTATAATAGAATATATGGCCAGTTGGATTTTGGATGGTCTAATAGCCTGTCACATTCGTGTTTTATTTAGTTCTTTATTTGCTGTTGGTTTCATACAGCTGTAGTTCAGCCTTTCAAATACTAATGAACTTCAGTGTTTTGAGACTCCTTAAACTGCCTTTCCCCAGGCCTGAAAGATGAACACTGTTCATCATCATAACTAGTAGGGGTGTGAATCTTGTTTGGTACTTTCGGCTATAGATTTCTCTGGCGGCACAGACAAAGCTTGTGATGGACATAATGTCATGCCAGTGGGTTCTATACAGTTATTCCCCTTCTTGCTAGCCTGAAAACATTTCAGATAGAAAATTTTTCCATCTGTGCAGAAATGAATAAAGGCTTCTTTGTCAATCTCAGGATATTTATCCATCAGCATAGCCAAGAAAGAGAAAAGAATGTATGAACTAGAACTCAATTAGGATAAGGATATTTTTCCTTTCAACCCTAGTCCTCTGCACCTGATTTCAGTATTGGTGTTTAACTTTCAGCTTCATTCAGCAGCATCGCAAGCACTGTTTTCAAACCTACAATTTCATAATATTATTAGTTGTAGACTAGGGTTATTTTACAGGCATATTTAGAGTGTACTTTTGTACACACTAAAACCTCAGTAATCATTTCAATTTCCATCAAGGCGGACTGTTTTCTGGGGTGCAATGTGCAGCTGTTGAATACTATTTAACAGCTGTCTTAAAAGGGAGAAATTCAACTATGTCAGAATGTAATAACTTTGTTGGAATTAAATAAAAAAGATGCTGAGATTGCCTCTTATACATCTTTGTTTTGATTCAGTTTGCAGGAGTACATTACAGCACTGGTAGAAAGCATGCCTGTTCCTGTGGGAAACA
>JAVHNF010033148.1:0-12718 GCA_034783455.1 Micropsitta finschii | reverse complement strand
AAACTTAAACAGGGGAAGTTTAGATTGGATATAAGGAAGAAATTCTTTACTGTGAGGGTGATGAGGCACTGGAATGCACTGCCCAGGGAAGTTGTGAATGTGCCATCCCTGGCAGTGTTCAAGGCCATGTTGGACAGAGCCTTGGGTGTGAGGTGTCCCTGCCCATGGCAGTGGGGTTGGAACTGGATGATCTTAAGGTCCTTTCCAACCCTAACTGTTCTATGATTCTATGGTAAATATGATTGAGGGTTTTATTGGCTTGCCTTTTCTCCGCTTGCCTGAGGGGTGAGTTAAGGCAGAGCCTTGTCTCATTGACTTTTCCTTTGTCTTTGGCACCACCTCGTGGCCTCAAAGAGTCATTACTAGTAGAGCCTGAAACCTTAAAAAGGGATCAGGAGGATCCACAAAGGGTCAGCGGGCTATTTTGTTTATAATAGTACTTGCAGAAAATGTGAAAGGCTATTTATTTCACTGTGGCATTTGCTAGAATGCAGTCAACTGCATGTAAATAATTAACATTTCCATGTAGTTCCACACCTTTAATTACCGCTTTAATGTTCAGATTTTATTTTTGCTATTAAATGCTTTTTAATAATGTTTGCTTTACTTCCATTTTCTCTGTACTTGTACTCCATCCTGGAAATACCACTGTCTTTCTTTCTATACCTCTCTCTCTTTTAGTAACTTCGATATATGCATACTTCACTAATAGTATCTGTCAGTAAATTAAATCTTTCAATACAATTTTGTGTGATACCTCTCACAATATAAAGAAATATGATTTTCTTTATATACAAAAGAATAATTCCAGTATTAATTATTCTTTTAAGCTTAAGTATTTTCTCATGCATTTCATTGAGTGGGCCTAATTCTTACTTTTTGACAATTAATAATTTACATCATTCTCATAGTGTTTTCCATCTTTCTTTACCATAAATACTTTGCACATTAAGAGTACAGTGGGAAAGTAGTGGCAAAAATGAAAACAACTTTTCAAGTTTTGTTAGGTTATTTAAAATTACTATGCCTAAGGAGCTAGTTTTGCACAATTAATCTCCTGTAAATTACGTAATAGTAGATCTACATTTAGAGAGTCTTAAAGAAATGCTTTGGAATAACGAATGTAGCATTTAGAAATAATATATATAGTATGGATCTTCTGTTCCCTTTTCCTAAATTGATCAGTGCCATTACATGTTCTTTACATTAGTTACTGAAAGCAAAGCTTTCAAATCCTGTCTTCTTGCAAGTCTGCTAGTGCAGGGATTGATATTAGCATGTAGGTTACTGAGGGAAAAGCTTCTAGATGAAGGATCACCTCACTTTTTTGACTTCCAGAGGGGGTATTGAGCATCAGTATGCTCCAAATGTCAGTCCTGCTATTCTAAATGGCCTGAGCCTCATCCAGTCTTTTCCAAGTGCAAAAGACTTGCACACAGTGAGTGCTTGGCCTTTCGTGAGCCAAGGGGAGAATTTGTCACAGGGCACCTGATCTGACCTAAGTATAGACTACCCTGCTTTACCAGAAGGAATTCCCCTCTCATACCAGTGAGGAAATTGATGCAAGTTTAAGTATGGGAATTCTGTGCTGCAGTTTTGGTAGTAGAATGAGAATATCTCTATTGGATTTCAGTGCCCTTTCCCACAAAACTAATTCACTAGAATAATTAGCTGCACCTCTGTTTCAAGTTTCTGACTTTATTTCTTGTTTTATTTTTCTCCTTTTCCTGTTTATGCTGGGAAAACTTTCTCTTGCTGTCTTACTCTATCATCTCCAAGGAAAACTCCACCTAAACGGTAAACATTTAAACATGTAAATGTCTTGATAATAAAAATGTCTTTTACTGTTTCAAATGTTCTGACAGTGAAACAAGGGAAAATATTTCAGTTGGGTTAGAGTAATTAGAAAGCTGCTTTTGGTTCAGAGACCTTAATCTATGTTCAGGTGTGCCTGTAAAGCTCACTGTGGCACATCTGCCTCCAAACGCAGAAGCTGCCTTTTAATGCTGTGAGAAGTCACAGTTCCGCCTGTGTCTTCGTAGCTACACCAACCCAGGTGGTCTCTGAAGCTGTTCGCTCACTGCTCTCTCCTCTCCTTGCCACAGCCCCCCGCGGAAGCACATTGTGGATACCTACACAGAGTTCTACCACACACCCACCCACAGCGATGCCAGCAAGAAGCGACTGATTGAAGACACCGAAGACTGGCATCCCCGTACAGGCACCACCCAGTCCCGCTCTTTCCGCATCCTTGCCCAAATCACCGGCACTGATCATAGTGAGTAGTTTGGTGTAAACCAAGTAAAATTAATGGCCTTGGACAGATAGATGTTTTCAATAGCTGGGGGTGGGAATAAGTAGTAAAAAGACTGAGTCACGTTTCTTTCATTTTTCCACTTTCATAATAAATTCAGTAGGCAGAATTTTGGTTGTTTCTTTCCCCTCTTGTCCTGTTCATATTTAACGCTCCAGAAAACTTGAGGTGTTTTCAGGCACATAGAAAATATTTGATAGTCGTACCAAAGGTGTGTGATCTGCAGTGCTTTAGCCAATCAGAAGCATAAATCCATAGTTCCTCAGTTTATTCCCAGGTTATGTTTTCATCCTCTGCTTGTGCTATAGTTTGATTGCATATACTGTCGACTGGAACAAGTGATTCATTTCCGGTCATATAATTTTGTGATAAAACTTCAATTTCATATTATGCTGTCAGTTGCAATTCATTGGCTAAGATCTGTAATGTTGTGTAAAAGCCGTCAGAAGTACCATCAGGAGACTTGAGCTCAGCCATGTTCGGATTGAAGCAGCTCATGTAGAGGTGATTACTTCATTCTGCTTTTCACAGCTAGTGCTACAATAAAGAAGGCAGTGAGGAAATTGGAACCCTTCCCTGGGGGCAGGTTTGATTAAATCAACTACTGATTCTCTGGCAGAATTACTCTAGAAGCCAATGGTAACCTCTTCCCAAGTAAAGATTATTATCCATCTGTGATGTTCAAGTTCTGAACTTGGACAGTTACCTTGGTGGGTCACAGCCTGGCTGAAAACAGATGCTTGGATTATCACCTGTTATAAACGCACTGGCTGTTTGTCCAAAAGAAATGCCTCACAACTTCCATTCCTCTTCCCCTTCTTAAAGTGCCTTTCTCAATGCCAACACAGAGAGTGGGCCAAGAAAAAGGGCAGGGACCAGCAGAGCCACCTTTCAGTAGTACTGCTGGAAAAAGGGCTTCCCCCACATAGCTCATTTCCATTGGAGTGCAATTAGAATTGAGGGGTCCTAACAAGCCTTCTTGTGATTTCCTGTTGTGAATGCATTGACACAGGGAAGGATTGCAGTGTACATTGGTACAGTGCCTTTAATGCCTTAGGAAATGAAAACTTTCTGCTTTCTTGCAGTGAAGGAACCAGAACATGAAGGTTCGAAGAAGACTAAGTGAGTTGATGTTTTACATTTTTATTACTTTAATACTTTGCACGTCTTCATTCGTAACTGATGATGTTTGGTGCATTTGTGTGACATCTGGTGTTTTTAAAGTGTTGCTGCTTTTTTTTTGCCTTCTACTTCAGCATGTGAAAATCAAGATATTTTTCTGGGTAGACAGACATTTTCAGATCTGTTGCTGCAGTCCAGTTAGTAGTGTTTGTGCAGGAATTTGAGATTTTCCATAAGCTTGGACTGATTTGGTTTTCTGTACAAGGTCAGCTTGTCAATTGTGTTTTGCTTTTCCTAAGCCTAACCAGACATTTTTGATTTGCCAATGTGGCTCAAATCACAAGGCATGGCTGGAAAGTATTATCCTTCTGGACTGCAAATGAGGGTCAGCTGTCTCTTTGCTTTGGGGTAGGCATTGTTCAAAATGAGGACCAACCAGTGGCTAAATCTAGTCAGTTGGAGATTTTGTGCTGACTTTGCCTAACACTGGATCCAGATTTTTGACAGAGAGGAAGGCAGTGTGCATATAGGAATAGTGCATGGAGATTGCATGCTCGCTTGTGAAACTGCTAAAGGTAATCTTTCTTCCTTTCTTATTTTTCTTCTATCACTTCTTTCCACAGGGAAAAGGTTCCCATCCACGTCTTTAGTCCCAAATATACAAAATTACGTGACTGGCACCATGAAGTCTCAGCACGTGTTCTTAATGTCCAGTGATTTTACCCAAGTTGCAAAAGCATAACACAAATACTTCCTTCTTTCCTTCTTTTCCATCTGCTTTGCAAAAAAGGAAAAAAAAGAAAAAGAAATCTTATTTCACTAGCCTTACTGCAAGAGAAATTCTGTCCTTTTCTATACTTTTCTAACACTTTCCTACTGATGTGTAAAAAATGAGATTAAAATGTTCTTGTGCTAATCAATAGTTGACAAAAAAAAAAGAAAAAGAATTTTAAACAGAGCAACTTGGGTGCCTCAATCTCCCAACGTGGGGGATTAGGTGGCTGTTGCAGTTCTTTTGTTGCCTCGAAGGAGTCATTTGCATTGCTGAGTTTGAGTTACCATAGGTTGCTAGGAAGAAAATTATGAACACAGAAGAATAAGAAATGTATTACTTTGATTTTTGGGTCTGGGGGAAGAAGACGAAGAAAGACTGTATGCACTTATTTCAAACTACCAGGATAATTATCTTGGATTTCACTAGATATTCAGCTGGTCAGTTTTAGAGTGGTTGTAAATGTTTTACCAAGTACAACAAGAAGATGGGCTGCTTTTAAGCAAATAAAGAAATCCACTGTTGCAAATTGAAGTGCGAGCTCAATATAAAGATTCTGCTGCTTAGACTAGTAATATGTTCATATTGTGGAAAACTTAGAAAAAATTAAGCAGAATGTTGCTGTGTACCTGTAAAAGCTTCAAAACATCCTCTAACAAGAACAAGATAGTAGTATTTATTTATTACAGTGTGCAGCTCATAGGCTTTTTTTTGTTTATAAAAGCTTCATGGCCCCATGGTTCTCCTGTAAAATACTGTATTATAGTAGCTACACATTCATTAATTTATGCTTTTTGAAGCTTGAAGAGTATTTTAATAAAAGTTGCTTTTATCTTAGCTCTGTCTGTTTTTCTTTTGAGTCTCTCCGACTCCTTGAATATTCCTCTCATGCATGGAGCTGTAATTTCATTGCACTTTCATAGATGGTATTATTAAGAGAAACAGTTAAATCCCTGCTGCGTGGTAAAAACAACCTGCACTGTAAAAAATTATTATCACAGTAGTAGAATGGGGTTTGTGTGTTGTCAAAATCGACACAACATTTGTAGATATCAGTCAAATGAAGGACCTTTGGGTGGTTACAGGAGCAAGAAATTTATCAAGTAAAACTCAGTCTTTTGCAGCGCTTATTGAATCAGAGAAGTTTCAAAGCTCAGAAGCCAATTGTAAAGCACATATAAAAGCCGAGTCTTTCCTAACTGCTTATTTAAGAACCGCTACAATGGCTTGTAGTTTGTGCAGCTGACCTACACTCTTTTCTGATGTGCAGCTGACCTATGTGCTTGGTCCTGTGAACAAATTGATGTCCACTGCAAATTCTGCAGATTTGGGGGGGTAAGCATTTTTATTGCACAGCAGTGAAATAGGAGACCCTTGGAAGCATTTTAAGCTTATGTTTCCTTTTCAGATGGTTCATACTACTATACAGTACAGCAGTAGCTTATCATATTTGTCATTTTATCTTTAGGAAAAGCCAAACAGAAAATGGAGACTTCAGGTAATAGCCAAGTTATCTAACACTAACAGTCACTGATCTGGATGTGTAACACTGCACAGCATAAAGTACAATTAGATTTGCACTGGTAGTGATGGACCAATGCGTATCACATTTTGCACATCTTTTGGGTTAACTACTTAGGGACAGTAGGGGAAAATATTAATTTCAATAATTTCACTAAAGACTGTTTTAATGAGAAGTGCCAATTAGTTTGATACCCCCCCCCGCTTGTTAGTGAGAACTGTTACTAACCACAAGTGTATTTCTGAGTGCACATACGCCACAATATAATAATATTCTAGCACACTGCTTATTAAAGTAGGAATGCAAAGGAGTGTATTTAAAATAGCTTTGCTGGTTTTAAAAAAATTTTTATGAATGGAACAAAAGATGGGAGTTCTAGAGGACATCAGTGCAATGAAAACTAGGCAAGATTATTGCTTAGGCTCTCCCTAATGTTTTCTTCATAAGGGTAGAACGATTTGGCCTTCAGGTATTTTTGTATTTTGGAGATGTCCCCAGGTAATGAGAAACATCTTCATGTTGTTATTTAACTTAACCATTATGTCTATCTTGCCAGCTCTTATCCCTTTGAAGGGTGAATTGCTTTAGTGAAAAGTAGAACAAATCTGAAGTATAGAAGCCTCTGTTTTGTTCAAAATTAAAAATAGATAGTCATAGAGCCTAACTGTTGAGGCTATGAATAGTGTGAGAAAGGTGGGAAAATTATTTATTGCATATAAATTCATAGCAAGAACTCATTAGTTCAAAAAAAGTTTTATGAACATACGAAATTAATTCAATTTAGGGCTTTAAAGATGTCATCTCCTAATATCTCCATTGCACAACACTTATTGATGTTAAATTTTGGACCTCATTACTGTTTCCAAAACAATGGAATGCTTGTTCATTCGCATGTGGATAACATGCCCTTACTCATGTCCAATTCCTATCATACATCTCATCTTTGAAAAAAACATTCTGAGAGGTTTTGATATAAATGAATAAGCTTAAATTTAAGAGATTACCCAGGAGGATGAATATGGTGAACAATGACATAGAAACTTCTATCCCATCAGTAATCTAGAGACAAATACCCCAATTTAATAATATTTTAACTTTTTGTATGGATAAACCAGATTTTTATTTTCAGCAGCTGGAAGGAAAGCAAATAGGAATAGGAAGTCCTCACTGAAATGTGTAAATTACAACTCTTTAAACCAGTTACTTAAAGCTTAGAAAGGCAAAGTCTAGCCTTTGTGTAAAGTTTATTCATGTGCTTTAATAACTGATTAGTTCTAAAACATACTTGGAAATAGGGTGGTGCAGATTTAGATGTTCACTTTTAATCATTTTCTTTTGAGCAACTAGGTACAGATGTGGGGTTGTCCTTGAATTGTAGAGTCAGTTCATTGTTCTGGGTGAAGATGTGTCTGGATTTTCCAGATTTGTAGCTTACTTAATCCATAGCCATTGGAAAATACTTGTCCCACTCTTGTTCAGTCCTGAAACAACCTGTTTTAAATGATGCATTTATTTTCTTTTTTTCTCCCCATGACATAAATATCTCTAAAGCATACCTGCAGATCTGCCTAATGGAGCAGGAGTCCAAGATACTTGTATTAATCTGAATAAAACCTCCATAGCTACCCACACTTTGGGGAGGCCACCTGTTTCAGAATTTCCATCTACACCGTTACCGCCTATGAGGTCTGCTCTCTGGTCGTTCTTAAGTCTGTTCAGTGATTTTCAGCACTTAAGATTCTGTATGTCATTAAGTTACTCAATTCTGCATTCTTTGATATGCATACATATATACATATAGGCAGCAATGCCTACTCCTGTGGCTAACCTAGTCTGCGCAAAACTTGTGGTTGTGATTGCTCTCTATCTTGTAGTTTACTTCTGGATTTGTGTATTACAATGAGATGTGCTTTTCTTCAATTATAGGGCTTTAAGACAATGTTTTCTATATATATTTTTTTTCCTATCACAACTGAAAGGAAGAATATGAAAAAATAGAGAAATATATAGTCTAACCTCCACAAAGCTAACACCCTAAAAAAGTTGCAGCAAAAAGCATAACTTGGGCAGTGAATTCTAGTAGCACTTTGGTCTGTTTCTTTTTCATTATTTTCTAAAAGTTTTCCATCATGTAGCCTAATACTAAATATATAGTTGTTCCATATTTTTAAAGGCAAATACTATTTGGCCTTCTGAGTTTATAAACAGCAGGACACTTCTTAGCCTTCATTAAAAGCGTGACACTTCCTAAGTGTGTTGTACATCATTTTATCCCCCATTTGTGTATTGCTGCAAAATCCACTTTTTCGTTTAAAAAAAAGAAATTGCTAACACTTATAAGCACAGTCCCTTCTGTTCAGCATGGTATTTCAATGTGGATTAAAAATCTATTTTCTTTGTGTCTCCGTTTTGGTTTTATTATTGTGAATGGAGTGAAAATGGTGCTAGGCCAGAACCTGCAGCCACTCTTTTGCCACTAGCAGAGTCCTCTGGCAGTGTTTGCTCTTCCAGGCTTTCAGAACACATTGCTGCAGCAACTCCTGGGAGGTAAATCATTCAGATTCCGTTAACAATCTACCTATGTGTTGCTTTAGCCTAGATTTGTCTGTCTTAGGGCAAGGAGGGTCTGTCATTCACTTAAAATAAACTTTGTTAATCTACTGTGATTAGGGATTTTCCTGGAAGTGGTAGGAGGGGGAAGGAGAAGAGAAATTAAATGAAGCTGAGCAGATTTATGAACAGTCGTGCGAGTATCAGTATAAATAAGACACAATATGTAGTGTGTGTTGCTGTGTTGTCAGTGGATGTCCACTCTTTCACCTGGATGGAATAGCTTTTCAATGATCTGAACAACTCAAAAGTGAATTCAAAACACAGAAAAATGCTTTTAAAACTATAAAAAAATATTTTTAGGAGTAGATCATTTTGTTCATAACACTATGCTGTGTGCTATGATGCAATCAGAAAAAATCAGATGATTATCTGGCTAACTCTCTTTCATTGGCCTAGCTTCACCAGCACTTATCTTGGCAGATTGATGGTGTTTTGGAGGTCACTTGTGGGTACTAGAAAGTGACAATTTTGGATATTGGACAGAAACAGTAATTTGGAGGGGTTTTATGCCATTATTAAAGGTCAATAACATTTTCTGATGGTTTGTGTTTCATAGCGCAGGGGAGTTTTTTGAATTCCAGGTAGCTAGAGTTCGTTACACATGCACAAGCACAAAGTTAAAGCACAAAACAAAGCTGCTGCTTTGAAAATGAGAATTGAATGAACAATGCCTGGTCCTGCCAGGCCCCTAGACAGAAGTATTTATACAGGCGGTCAAAAAAGTAGATGAGTATTTTCTACTCAAGAATGGCAGAAATCAGAGCAGCTTATGCAGAGCTGTATAAGGAAGCATTAGCATTGAGTGTGGGAAGGAGAACATAAATTATTTAACAAAGCTATATAGTCTTGCTACTCTCCTGAAATTAGAGGTATCAGTGTAGCAACCATATTTGATGTTCATGTTTTGTTACTGAGCCCATGTCACTGCATTTACAATGCGTTTTCGGGTGGGAAATGCACCCACAGCTGATCTCCAAAGCCCTTCATTTTTGTTGGTTTTATTTTTGTTTATTTTTATAAAATAGCAGCTATGGAACAATTGGTGTGTGCCATTTTGACCTTTGGTAAAGCACAATTACCCATCCAAAGGTCAGTAGACTTGTTTTTGCCACTAAAGCCCCACATCTGTTATCAATGACTGGCATGGGTCTTATTTTCCTAATGGGCTCCATCTCTGTTTGGCTGAAGCTCTGATTTGTACCACCCAGTACTGAACCACCAAGAAAGAAAAGAACTTGCTGTGAAATGTATGAAGGATCTGGATTTGATTACTACTTTAAAGTTAGGCTTATTACTTATAAGGTAGACTTCATAATGTGAAGTATAATGTCTTTTTTTATTGTAGTTTTAGTTCTTTAATGAAAGCCTAAACTAGTCATATGGAAATATAGCCATCTACAGTAATTTATAGTGTATTAGTACTCAATTTCATATATACAATGTCCTCCTATTAGTTTAACAGTAAAATATTTAAAAGGAATTGCAGCCTTTCCACGAAGTTGCAAAAAGTCATCTTAAAAAGTCATCCTGGCAAATTTAGATCATATAAACCACAGAATCTGGCGCTTCCTGAGAAATACATAACTAATATAAGGCAGCTCCAGTGCCAGCTAGTCTTTACATTGCTCTTTTATATACACACTTTATACAGTTATGCAGACCTACTTTTTTCTTTTAATGGAATTACTCATGATAGTCATAAATACAAAGACTTAGTATTAAGTAGTAGGTATTAGTCCTGGTTTTAGTTGTGTATTTTCTAATTAGTGGACAGCCAAGAATATTTTCTGCCAAAATCATAACTTCCAAGAGTAATTTCTTGCTCCTAACTACTGCCAAAGCAAGATTAAAATGAAAATACAATGAGTATGTATGTATGAATAAGATTTGGAGTCAGCTTCCTCTCGCTTTGGAGCATATACCCAGTGTGATTTATTCCCCTTCTCCTTGCCTTTGTCAGGGCCCTTTTTTTGTAACTTACAAAGCTTGACAAAGATATTGTATAAAGTTTTGGAGAACCTGAGGGCAGCTTCAGGAAATATAATCTGTGCATACCCCTGTTTTGTCATGAATTGTTGTAACTGCTACTGTATTTTTCTCAACTCAGCCAGATCACCTTTTTGGCAGGTTTGGCATTTCTACATTGATTTTTAATTAACTTCCCTTGGCTGCAAAAGGGAATTTGCAAAGCCAGGAGCTGCTTATTTAATTGGTCAATGAGAGTCAGGTTGGGTCTCAGACTGACTGAACAAAGACTGTCAGATCTTTTACAGTTGTCTTTCTTTGGTGGTAAGCAAGAGGAAGTAAAATATGGTGAGGAAAATACTGCTTTCCTGGGGTGAATGCTGTTTGTCCTTCTGCTTGCTTTTACTTTACTGAACTTTGGTTTGAGAACAATTTGGAAGCATTAGCCAAATGAGCATTTAACCCCCCTGCAATTGTTCAGGTTAAATACCAGCAGCCAAGTAGCCAGTGTCTAAAGTATAATCTACTTATACTAGGTAGAGTTTCTAATACACTGTTATGTGGGTTGGGTTTTTTTGAGTAACTACTTTAAACTTGCCTAATAGTTTGGTTTTTTGGTTAAACAAGCCTGGTTCTAAGCTTTCAAGCTTCAGCTGCAAAAGTGCCCCAATGAACCAGTTTCAGCATGGTCTGATTCCTAGGGGATGAGTATTTGTTTCCTAGGGAAGTAAAAAGAGCCTTCATAGGCTGCTCACTCTTCTTACAGAAGACGCAAGGACACTAACTGTGAAGGATTGTTTGTTACTGATAGGTGTTTTTAGCAAATGAGAGATTTCTTCTCCATGTGTTGTCTTGTTAGAATTACTTGTGAAATTAACATCAACTAGGGAAATAACTGTGGAGTTGCCTGCTCCGGAGGCAGCAAGCTTTCTGACATCTGACAAAGCACCTCTCCCTGCAAAGTGCACCGTGGCCACACAGACCTCCGAGTTCCCAGTACCTTCCACCGTGGCTGTGGGACTGCCTCTTGCAGCCACAACTATGGAGACAGCCCTTGAGCTGCCTTCTTCTATAGCCAGGTACATCCAAGCCTGCTCTGCTAAAAGGCATGATGAGAAACTAATTTTGCATATGGTTTTAATTGATTTTTTTGATGCTGCTGCTGTCAAGATGGAGCAGCTTGCAGGTGTCTCCTGACCCTCATGTGGCTCTTGAAACCTGAACAGCATTTAGAAATTAAAGGAGGTTTTAGGCAAAATGTAAAAAAAATTCTTTAAAAAATGAAAATGGCCATTAGATGAAGGTGGATAAACCAGTAATGGGTAGGAGATGTGGGTCAAAGGTGACATTGTAGTCAGAAGTTGGTGACATGGGTTGAATATGTAGTGTCAAAGTGGGGAGGAAGGTTTGAGGGGGGAAGGCACATCAGAATGTGCATAATGTATGATGCTTTGGTATTCCACATTTTATTCTCTCAGCTTTCAAAGGTTAGTCACCCATGCCATAAAATGTGAGTTTTTGGATTGCCCAGTAGCCTTAAGTTTTTGGAGGAGAATACAAGCATTAACTTGTGTAATGATGGGACATCCAGAGTATAGTGTTTACCAACAGGGAAAGAAAGCACTTCCTTCAGTAATTAATACTTTAGGATATTAAACCATACCTGGGTTTTGTTGTTGTTGTTTTGGTTTGGTTTTTATGGGTTTTACCCAAGGGCTTTTGAAAGTCCTTAAATTAACTCCTCCTGAGCTTTAGTTAGCAGTGCCAAAGGTATAATGAGGGCTTGATTAATGACTTTTCTTCTCTTGCTGCTTTTGGGCAGGCATGAAGCATCTCTGCTTACTTGTGAAACAAATTCTTTCAGTAAAATTTCAAGCTACCAGTCTAAATCATCCATAAATCATACAAGGTAAATCTTTTAAGGTATATCTACAGCAGACTACTAAGTGTAAGCAAGGTTTTCAGGCAGCATTTTTGCATTTAAATCTCAGAAGTAGTATGAAGTATAGTTGTGTGAGTGTTGATTTCCGAAATGATTAAAAAATATACACAGCAATTCTATGGATCATTTTGACATTTTAAAGTAATTTACGACTGTAGAAATTACTTTGGAGCCAGTCTGGTTTTTCCCTTTTTATGTATTTTTTTTTTCCTTGTTCATATTCCTCCCAACCTAGATAATAAGTAGGGAAAATTGAAAAGGTGTGAGGAGTACACTGAATTTGTAAAGGTGGCTAAAACCAGACCTAATGAAGTTGTATCAGCAAAGGAAGTAATGTTACATACTAACACTGATGGATATTACCACAAAGTGCAACAGCCACCCCTTTTACAATGAAGGGCTAGGAGGAAACAAAAATAATCTAATATTAATGAAGATCATACCTTTGAAGACTTTTCACAAGAGTTG
>JAVHNF010033141.1:13268-29227 GCA_034783455.1 Micropsitta finschii | reverse complement strand
ATACTCTTTTGGGCTTCAGGTAAAAGTCATAGTTCTGCACATCATAAAATTAACTTTACTGGTAAAATCCAGAAGTAAATTTAGATTCAATCTTGCTGTTCCAAAAAAAAAAAAAAAAACTAATTATGAACTCTCCTTTGTAAGCAACCTTAAAACCAGTTTTTGCTCTAGTCTAATATTGCACAAACAGCATGTTTTCAAAAACTGTAGCCTTAAAAATTGTCTCTACATCATCTTGCAAGGACATGTTGTGGTGGTGCGTTCTCCCTACCCCCTCAGGCCTGTTCTACAATTTCAACAGCTCATGTCAGGCTTTGGTCTTCGCGTAAGTGTTTGTCTATGGAACATCCCTTAACCATATTGGGAATTCTTGAAAGGATAAGGCAAGGGCAGCATGACCCGTACCAGGAACTCCAGTGGTGAGAGCAGGGATAATCAGTTATTTTCCTGATAGCCTTGGAACATTTCTTTTCTGAATGGTCCAAGTGAATTTACAGATGACTAAAGCCAACTGTCTTGTGGCTGTATAAACAGCAGTCCTAAGTAAGACCCTTTGAGCTCTTCTGGACAGTGGTGGGCTGCACCAGTATCTCCTTCTGAGAGGGACACCTTTCTGAGTGTGTGAACTCTCAAGTTTGGTTGTCCTTGTGAAAGGACAACTGTTAGCTGATGACAGGACCTGGGCTGATACTCCCACAACTCCAGGCTCATCCCCTGCCCATTGAGAAGTGCCAAAAAGGCAGTATATATGAGTATTTCACTAATTCTCAAGGGGAATTTTTAAATAGGCCTACCTATATATGTATATATGTATATATGTATATATGTATATATGTGTATGTATATATATACACACTTACATATACATATGTACATATCTCTGTGTGTGTGTGTTACCATTGTACATCTGCCTACACATGCCTCTGTGTGTGTACTGACTTGAACACCCTCTAACAAATATACTCTACCTGTTATTATCTTGGATCTATAATATTGTTATTATTGTTGTGTTTATAGGTGATCAGTGGTTATCTAAACAGTTAAGTGACCTTGCAGTTAGAAGGTTGTCAGCACCCATTCAAGGTTAAAACACTTGGCTGGAGCTGGGCTGTTTCTTCTGCCAGCACTCAGCTCTTACACTGGCTTAGCTGCAGAGTGAATTTTCTGCCTCCTTAATTTCAGTGTTATAAGTTGGGGTAGTGCAGCCTCTGCTCTTGCAGGTCTGAGCACTGGCTAGGGTCAGTGGGAGTTATGCTTCCATGGCACAGCTCTGGGCTGGATCCTGCCCACCTTCATTTTGACCATTGCACCATAGTATGGCTTTTGAGTATGGACTACAGTGTAAATCTTTGCCAGGGTGTTTTTGCAGGACGGGACATTGAACACAAATGTCATACTTCTGTGGATCCTGGTTCAATCCCATTTAACTGAAAAACTTCCATCAATACAGTCTTGGGGTAAAGGTTGGATTTGATGATCTTAAAGGTCTTTCCCAACCTGGCTGATTCTGTGATTCAGTGGGAGCTGAGCTGCCTTCATGTTAAACACTCTCAAGCATCCTGTAATTGAATCCTCTACTCTCAGAGGAGTGTCACTGATAATAGTAGCATTAATGAGTTTTAAATGGGAAAGTGTCTGACTCGGCTGCAACATTTTTCATAGACTAACTGCAGTTTACTTTGTTTTACAGGCGGGCACACAACAGAAATCCTGAGGCTACTGAGCTGTTTGTCAGAGTCATACTCTCCCAGACATTATGTTTTTGCAGACTCAGATACAATGAGTGAAGCTAAAATACGTTCTTTTGAACAAAAAAGGGCTGAAACATTCTCCACTTCCCAGGTAACTTGTTAAAGATGGGTTTGTCCAGTAAAATGATCTTAACATGTAATTCTAATTCAAGATAATTTCCAAGTGATTCTTTAAAATGGTATTTTTAATACCAGCAAGTGCTTTCGATTTTCTAGGTGTTGAGAATCATTTGCACTAAAGCTCAGCTGAAGGTACCATTCTAAAAGTGAACTAAACAAACATGATTAATGCTGTACTAAAGAGACACTGAAAATGGAAGTAAATACACCTAAAAGTAGCAAATCCCATTCTTGCTACCAGTTTTCACTGTCTCTTAAATGGTCTTTACCTCCTGTTAACATGTTAATCCCATTTAAAGCAATGGGGGAACATAACTGTAGTGCTGTACAAGAAAAGCATGTTGGAAATAACCACCTTTTAATCTTGTAAACCAGCTAGCCAAAGTGCTATTTGGAGCTATAAAAATACCAGGGCAGGAATATGGTGGGGTTTTTTAACTTTCTTTTAGTTTGGCATTTCCTTCAGTGACATAATGTATTTTTTAAAGAAATTATATCTACAAATGTTTTCTCTAAGAAAACTTCCATTGAAATTGTATTACTTTTGTGTGGTTTAAAATTAAGATTTAGTTACATATGCTTTAGAAGTATACAGTACCTCTTCATGTCAGATAGTTTTCTGGATGATGACCGGAGCAAACGCTGAACTCCTAAAAACAATGAAAACATCATGGAAATATCCTCTTTATCTCTTTTATCAGATGTATTCTTGCTTTGAGCTAGTCTGCTGTATGATTAACAGACAGCAGTATAACTCTGGTGACTTGAAATGTGATCTGATGTCCGGTGAAACAAATAGGAAATTGATATTTTTGCTTAGAAATGGGAATAAGTACAATGGAAATGAACTATAGAAATCTTAGTCCTTTTAAACAAGTAGTACAACACACAGTAAATTATTTATGTGGTATTGAATTCATATGGTGCATGTTGCCTACAGCAGCGCTACTGGGACAAAACGTAGTACCAATGATTTGCAGAACAAACCCTTTTAATGTAAGCCTGAGGTGAGCAATAAGGCTTGCATAGGAAGGACATTTTTAACTTTGTTTACCCCACTTCCAGCCTTGGAAGATGAAGTACAAGCAGCTGAATCCAGTGGGGCGACTTTGTTTCAAATGGAACGTGGCAGTTCCTTCTCTCATCGTGCAACAGGGATGAAAGTTTAGTAGAGTGACCACAGGTATTTCCTGTTCAGAGGAATCTGGGTTTGGTGATCAGCCATTCACACACATGTGAAAAAATGTCCAACCCTACATTAAATATTTTAAAAATTCATATTTTGACTATAAAAAAGTTATGCAGTTTTCTACTAGTTCACTTCGTTGTGCTAAGCAGCTTCCTTTATACCCCTTCCAACTGCTAACAGATCATGTAGTTATATTTTCCTTCAGCATTAAAAGCCAGAGGAATATTTTTGGCTGCAACTGATTCTGCTGTCTGGGTAACAGATGCTCATTTTCCTTTAACCATTCTTTTTTTCACTGGGCAAAAGTATCTAGAGTGGAAATGGAAGGTAAATTTTGGGAAGTTAAGGCCACATGGCTATAACATACATTTGCTAACTTTAAGAGTGTGCTTTTGAGTAGTATGAGGTTTAGCACTGGGGATGCCGGAGAGCATGAAGCATTTCAAAATCATGTGTTAGTAGCTTCCTGCAGCTTTGAATAAACAAAAGGGGAAAGTCTGAGAGCTTCCACCCGTTCCCTTCCTCATCTTGTCAAGGAATTAAATCCTTACAGAACTAAGGACAGGAAAAAAGCATAGTAATGACCTAAGAGAAAAATCAAATACTTCTCTTTGATCTGTGGTCTGTTGTAAAAGCTACAGTATATAGGGAGAAGGAAGCGAAGCCAGAATGAGCATCTTGCTTGCAAGAAGCAAAATGTTGCACCTCTACCCACTAAGTCTCTTTGGAAAAAAACACAAAATCCAGAATGGCCCCTATGAAAAGGCCCTGTTCCTGCTGTCACTTGCCTCTTTGTTCTTTGCTGCCCTCTCAGTCTGTAACCATAACTATTCTACATGGATGCTCCCAGAGCTGTTAGTCAGGAAACCTGCTATGCTCAGCACAGAGAACCTGCTGAGCTCCTGCTGGTGGACTCGTTTAACAGCAGAAAGACAACTTACTTGCTGACTGACAACATGAATTCTTCACTGGATCATATACCCCCATTTCTTATGTTTGAGATGAGCAACAGGATTAAGTAACCTTTACATAATGCTCGTTTGACCATGTGTTTTCAATTTTATATCATGCTACAAAATCTTGTTCCTCAGCATGAAAACAAACTACATAAACTACAAATAAACCCAATTTATTTGCAAGCATTTCAGTATATTCCGTTGAGCATGTTATGATAATTCACAGCAGAGGCAGTTTTCCACCAACTTTTCCTTGCATGCTTGCAAAACAACAGTATTTAACTATGATGAAGAAAAATCACATCAGGTTTTCTTGGCAAATACTGTTTAACACCATTCTTACAGTGAAAGGAGCATCTGAATAGTGCCACAGAAGCTTGATCTGCTTAAAAGTACCTTATCATACACCTGTTTCTTGCAGGACTGAATACTATGCAAGGGTCCAAACTCCACTTACGGCATTGCTTTTTATCACTTGAACTCTTGCAAAGCTTTAAAGAGCAGAGGCAGTGATAACCAGAATCTCTGTGGAATGGGGAGCAGGGGGCATGTTTGATTTTCCATATTCTGTTGCCAGAGTAATGCAGTCGGAGTTTGAACACCTGCAAAGAAAACATAAACCAACCAGTTCATAACATCTGGTAATGCCTTCCAGTATCACAGCAGTTAAAGAACCTGGTCACAATGAAACAGGATCATTTCAAATTAATGTAATATTCTGCATGAAGTGAGATGGTGACCATTGTCCAGATAGAAACACTATATCAACATCAATGAACAAGTGCACTGCAGCCATTATATTTGTCTTTCATTTAAACAGTCACAAATTCCATTGCCATCAGGAACACCTTCAGGTATAGCAGTAGTTTTTAGGTGTAGTTCCTCTGCATCAAGGTAAAAGCAATCTGCAAAGAGCTCAGGAAGCCCAAGTACTGTGAACTGCCTACAGCATTCCAAGACAAGAAAAACCCATGTGTGTTTTACACATAATCTCTACTGTTTCCTAGGGAAAGAACAAAGAAAGCTACTTCTTAAACTTATTTTTTATTTCATGACAAGATATCCTTCCCTGTTTCTTTATGCAAATATTTGAATGTGCATCCTACCTCTCTTTTCACTGCTCATTGAGTCCTCATTTAATGGCTAGTGATATTTGCTGTTGCATTTTTAATAGTATGCACTGGACGTTAGCTAAGAAAAGTTGTTACGTGTTCTGCAGTGTAAATCCACAAGGAATTTAAGTAGACAAGAGGCAAACGAGAGTCAAGTCACCCTGTTCGGATCAGACCTAGATTTGTGTCTCGGTGACCACGAGGTGGGGCACTACGTTAACATACTGTGGGAGAAGCTGCTCTAGCCGAGTTGTTTGTCAAGTTAGGAATGTTTTAAAGGAGTGTGTGAAGAGATTGAAAACCAGATAGCTAGCTCCAGTATTTCATTTTACTTTCTGCCACGATTGCTAAACATGACACTGAATAAGGCATCGAAGAAAAGGTTTCGTAGCCAAACGTTTCCAAACTAGATTTAAAGCAAAATGTTGGCACAGAGAGATGTATTAACTCTGGAGAAGGAGCAGTAACAGCTCAGATTATCATGCTCTCTTCCAGTTCACCCTCGATCGCATTCCCAGAAGCCGTGAGGTTAGGCAGTCCTGGACCTCCTCTGTGGTAACAACGCTATATTCCATGCTTTACTCCCTTCCTTTGACCTACAGACGGAAACCAGATTTGGTAGGTAAAGTAAATTTTAACTTATTGGGAACTTGCTGTTCTGCATCATAGAAGCATTGGGACTATCAAGACTGTATCTCATATGTATACTCAGATTTACAGTTCACAGGGAAAGTATGTTTGAATGTAAAATTACAGCTGAGAGAGCTGTAGCAGCAATATACCAAGAAAGAACAGGTTGCACTGCCAGTGAATTAGAGTAGCAAATACCAGTTTCCCCTCTCAAAGACTGCAGGCAACGTCAGAGAGTGTCACTCCCCTGTTAATACTGGAAGAGCTAACACAAACCAGGTTGCGGGTTCTCGATAATATCTCTTCAGGATTGCAACAGCACAAACTGTGCCTGAAAGCCTGGTAATCCTGTTGGCCGTCTTGCTCCTGAAATGGTAATGAGCAGTCAGGAGCAGGCAGAAATCCATACAGATTTGGTTCTTGTGCTTACATGGACTTCTCAACTGCATGCATAGTTACACCCACAAAGGATATTTGTAAGCAGACTTTTTTAGCTCTCTGTGAACTGTATGGCTAATCCTAAAGAGGCTCTTTATATTTGTGATACTTTGACTGTTTAGAGAAACTGCTGTGAATAATTTCATGTCATTGGCTTCAGTAATACTGCTTCAGTTCCTACCAGATCAAAAGCTACTTGCTTGCTGGAGTCTTCAGAGCAGTTTAGCATGCAGAACAACAGAAGCAGCTTTCTGTAGTTGTTTTTCAAGCCTATTCTGAAGACTGGAGATACAGTTGGGAGGGAGGAAGGGAGGGAGGGAGGAGGTGGCTTACCATGCTTTTCACAGTGATTTTAACTGGGGGTAAGGGGAGGGAATAATAGAGGTGTGTTTACATGAAGCAGACATCATTAGAGCAAATGCAAGTAACATATTTAGAAATCACTTTTTCACATCACTGGGTTTTGGTTGCTGTCAGTATTTTTTAACTTACTATTGCAAAAACCCTGGCAAAATCTACTGCCAAAGTGGCAACAGGACTCAGGGATTAAAATGCCACGTATCATCAGTGAAAAGATTCCGTGTGGTATGTGAAGCAACTGGTAATATTGAATTGCCTTTAGAAGAAAAGGTCTGTGGTGAATTGCAGCTCCCCCTACTCTTGGCAAAATGCAATGCTTCATAGTTAAAAACACAAAACAGAAAGGGTGGGACAAATGCTGGTGTTTACAGGATTGCTTTATGATTTCTGGCACAGAGGTCAACAGCCAAGTTTAGAAAAAGCAGAATATTACATCATGAGGAGAACTTCCTATTTTTAAACAGTAAAGCTTATGGGTGCTGTACATTTTCAGTCTTGGCAACTGTTGTTGTTTAACTGGAGGAGGGAAAAGACAAATCTGGGTTACTTGTAAATCATTTGTATGTGTTAGTGATTCCCAAGGCTTTACACTTGCTTTTAGGCTTGTCAAAAATGCATGCAAGCTTGAAGCCTTCTCCAGACACCCAAAAGCTAGAGAAAAGCAGAAATGTTGCAGTTTTCAAGGAATACAGGACAAGATAAGTACTGCAAAGGAAGCCCTAAACTATTAGGTGCACAAAGGCAAGATCTGGAGCAGATAGGCTTAGGCTGGCATAACTGGCATATCTGTGGAGCCAAAAGAGCTGTAAAGGGGAAACAGCAAACCCAGCTGCACAGGAGTTACTGTATATGTACTTATTTACATGAGCACTGTGTCCCCTTTGTATCTCCCACTGATCTTCTGGCAAAGTTTCTTAGTTTAGTTTGCATGAGAAATCAGTTCCATCTAAACCTTCTTCAAGACAGTGAGTTCAGAAAGAGCTGAGCAACTTCCAGGAGACCTTTGCTGTCTTGCAGGACTTGACCCATACTTGAAATGGGCCCACAGGGAGTTTTAAGAAATGTACAAGTTAGCTTAGTTGTTCAGTTTGAGATCATCTTCATGGGGCTCATTTCCGCATTACAGTCATCTGCTTTCTGCAAAGTTAAGTCCCTTTAGAGATATTAAACCAAATAACAAGATGTCAGAAGTCGTGATCAGCTTGTTTTCCTATACCCAGGGACTGTAGAAATACAGGCGTTACAGTGGTTTGCAGGCATGGGTATTCTGGGCAACCTTAGGTAGACTTCCTATGCAAAGGCCTAAAATAGCAGGAAAGAAAGACTTGTGCCAGCACACTTTGCCTACACCTTCCTTTCCCCAGAAAAGCTTTTAAAACCATCAGTTGCAGACAGATTTAATAGGTAGTCATAGCCTCAAAGACTGCAAATGCCTGCCATGAAAACAGTTGGTCAGAGAAGACTTACTGCCTTCATTGAAAGGCTGAGAAGAAACATAAAACCAGAATAAGATGTTAGAAGACCTACTGCCTAGGGAAAGATGCAAATTACACCAATTTAGTTACAGAAAATTAGACAAGACAGAGATTTCTCAGTTACTGAATGTTGCATAGACTATTTGATGTCCAAGGAATAAACTAATGTTACAGCCTTCCTATAATACAGATTAAGTCAGTAAAGTAGAGGAAACCAATCTCCAGTTCTTCTGCTGCTTACAGAACTATTGTCATTGTCTCTAGGCTGACTTGCAAACCCTGAAACCACATCTTCAGGTGATATAGTCCTTAGGTTGTATTTGACAAAACACAATTATTCCAGTCATACTTGCACACCTGAAATTCAAACTGAAAACAAAGAACACATGTGCACCATGCAGTAGAAAGCTGCACAGAGACTGCATCCAGTCCTTGTTTTCAGCAATAGATGGGCTGCAAATGGAGAGCTACAATAATCTGGTCCGTGATTTGCTCTCCTTTAATATAATGAAATTTCACCTACAACTGTGCCAAAATGCTGCAGAAGGCTCCTGTCATTAGTGGACTGCACATCCTGGACCCCTAGGACCAGACATAGTTTGCTTTTCTTTGAAAAGTTCTCAGCAGTTCTTCCTGCCTTAGTGCTCTGCAGAGCCTGAAATACACAGACCTTTTCAGATCACTGCTATTTGGGAAAGCCTGGGTTAAATCAGGCAAAGAAGGCAGTCCTTCCAGAATAGGGCCTCCTTCCCGTGGGAAGGCCATAGTAAGTAGTTTACATTTGCACAGCAAGTACAACAAGCTCTGCTGTCTCCTTCCCCACCCGCTGTCAGCTGAGTCTCTCCTTAAACTTCTTTCTAGAAGCCTGAAACCTGCTCAGCTGATTATGCTTCCAGCAGCCTACCAGTTCTTCTGTGCCTACCCATCCCATCACACACCCTTGGTCCCCTGACTGGTTAAATTCACTGCAACAAGCTTCTAGAGTTGGTGCAGAAGTGTTCACACAGTAAGCTACATGAAAGGGGATCATTATTTCCTTTAGCTAAGTTTTTCCATTCTTTGTGCCCTGCCCACAGATGTCTTTATTTCATAGCACTTTAACAAATGACTAGGACAAATAGTAAGTTATTGTCCCTTATATCACAGTTCTTATTAGAACTTTGTGGAAAGCTACAAAAGCTGGGTGGTGGCATTTTTTCCTCTATTCACTCCATAACAAGTGAACTTTGTATAATGCAATATTAAGACTATCTGGTGCCTTCTTTTGTATGCTGAATCTTTCCCCACTATTTACAATACTTTTGGACCAGACTGACAATATGTCTGATCTACTCTTGTTCTTCTGGGATCAAAACAGTCAAAAGAAGCAAGAGTAAGAACATTGGCTTTTGTTTCCTTTTTAGACTACACGATTTGAATCACTGAAGGTTTTACGCCATCGAAATTTAACTTCTCAGTGTTAATGAAAATATGAGGCTTATTCACCCCTTCTCTACTACCTTGTATGCTGCATACAGCTACCCTGCAGCCACAGTGTGAAATTACCTTTTGCTGAGCACAGATAAACATCTAAAGCTATCCACATTGGTTAAAGCTAAGTTACTGCTCTGCTCTTTCTGTGACTGCCAGTTAGACGTCCCTGTAGACACTGCATTTCAGAGGGAAGACAGAAGTAGCAGTAAAGATGAACTGAGAGCTTAGATTTAAGCCGAGGTTAAACTAAAGACTATTCAGACTTAATTCATCAGCTTTCAGATTCATTGTGAACCTAATGAATACCCCGGTCACATTTCCATTTATAAAGCATGGTTTCAAGTAAACAATCTGGCTACATTTTACCACTGAACCAGGCCACTGCTAGCAGTCAGATACAGATGGCTAATACCTCTAGATTTTGCATTGTGAAGACATTTCGGACAGGTATTTGATGTGGATTCTCACTATATCAACCGCAGTGATTAGGCAGTAGACTCAAAGATGTTTACATACATATAAAATACCAATTTTAGCTAACCTAAAATACTGCAGTCAAGCTCTAGGTTAAGTGAATGCTTAACTAATGAAAGACACATTGAGATCTGCAGTTAAAGGCTCATTTTAGGCCACGAGTAGTAATATGTATGATTATATTTAACAGTCATTTGACTTGATTTTTCCTTTCAAGTACAGGCAGGCTACTATAGTAAGTACTTTTTAGTATCAGGAGATAAGCCATTACTTTTAAATAGGCTCTAAAAGCTTCTATGGCACTTCTTATGGTGCTCTGACCAAGACACTTTAGTCAGGTTCAGAGTCAGCCAAGGTGACACTTAGAACAACTGCTTGCTGGAAGTACTAGTTAGTACCTAGTGATTGTAGCTACAGATGTACTTCAGTATCTACCGTTTCATTTATATAGCAAAAGCCTTTCACTGAGTTTTTTACGACCACCATTTTCATCCACACAAAGTCAAATTTCCTTTGCTTCCTAATAATTTAGCAGCAGCAATAAATCACAGACCCACCCCATGGTAATGAAGGTAGGGAGTTAGTTTATTCTCTAGCCTGCATCTGCCTTGGTAATCTTGTTCTTTTTTAACCAAGCTTCTATCTACCTCCCACAGTTAATCACAAGACTCACTGGTGCCACTATTTCTTGACACAAACTTCTGGCAGAGCTCATGATGTTTGGTTGCTCCCACTGACAGCGTGGGTGTTAATTTAATGTTTTAATAACTAACACTTAACATTCCTACAGACTTGACCATCAGCATCACTTTCATACCTGTCATTATTTTCAATGCATTGGTTCCTTGTTTCTCAGTTTACATTTGGCAACTAGGGTGGGGAGTGTGCTAATGGAAACTGCCACTCCAAAGACCTTTTAATCCCAATGACAGACCTGCCACCTTTCATCTGAGATGCAGGGCAGTTAAGTCGGGTGCCTAAGGTTAGCTTCATTAAAAAGAAATACATAAATAAGTCAAGCCTACATGTTTCTTTATGCGTCCAAATCTAGATTCTCTTCCTTCACTAAACTGTTGCCTAACTTCTGAGGCTCTTAATGACCCTGGTTATCTTCCATTTCATCAGTAAAGCCCCCAGGCATACTCTGAACCAGATCCGAGCTGTTTAAGTGTCAAATAGCCAGATGCACAGCCTGAGCTCTGCTGAAGTACAGAAACTAGGAGTTTCCCTCACTACTTGGCATGTGGATGCTGATCCAAATCACATCAGCTGGGCCTCTTCTCTTGTCTCTTGCCCCTGAGGACACTTGGGTGGTAAGACTGGGTCAGACCACTAAGTGCCTAGAAGGCAGGCAAGACAATGCCTAGTGCTGTTACAGTTAAACCCTGTTGTTAAGTCTAGTTCCTGGCAGCTTTGTGGAAGCTCTTCTTTTCTCTCATAGGAAAATTCATGAGGTAGGATTTTTGTCTTCCTCTCCTTGAGGAGAAGGTTTATAAAGTAAGAGCTGCAGGAACAAGAGAGTTGGTGATGCTTCCCAGCATATTTAATTCTATAATGAAAATAATACTCTAAAGTAAAGCAATGTACATTAGAAACCCAACTGCACAGTGTGCTGATTTAAGTCCTTGCTCTTCCACTTCTCTCTTCCCCCTTCTGGCATTCACTGATCTTATTTATCCTGGTTAAGAAATCTGCCTGTAGGACCACACATGTCAGTGTTTGTTTTGAAGACCACCTTACCTGCTGTGTGTACTGTATGATGGCAACAATTAGGAACTGTGCCAACAAGATACACAGAAGTGTACTAGAAAGGTTTTCATGGCAATGCTACAAGCTACAGGTGATGGTTGCTGACCAGCCTGAACACAAACTGTTGCTACAGAACACTATCTTCTTGCATTCCTGATGAGTCAAGTAGTTTAGACAGTAGAGGATAAAAGCGTACCCAGATATAAATCAATTCTACCTTAATTACCCATTTACATCAGCCTACACATCTAGGTACTTTTTGTCCCAGCCTGTATTCTGCAGGGAAGTTCAAACAGCAAAGAGGGTGTGAAGTTCTAGGTGGTTTTATTTACAGCTTGCGGAGGGAAGTGAACTGGATAAGATCTTCACTCTTCAAAAAGAAGGCAGTAGGTAATTTAATGACCTTTAGAGTGTTCGAACAGAACCTGAAATTCTTCTTTCTCCTGCCCAGTTGTAGTAATAAGGAGTTGTTGGAAAAGGTTCCTGCCATTTTTTGTTTTAAGCCTTAAAAAAACCCAAAACATTAACAATTCTAAGCTAGCATTCCTTGAGGTTCAAAACTTGAATTCTCTATTGAATGCTAAAGAGCTAGACTAGCTCTTTTTTTTGCTAGACTAGCAAAAGCTTTAACAAGAACACGCCCTCCCACATGCTCAAGTATTGGGGCTAAGGAGAAATTCCTCTCCCAAATCCTCAAAATTCTCTTATTTTTCCGATTACCAAATAAATTTATATTCCCTAGAAGAGATCTTACTTCTGTCCTAACTGCAGTACCTCTCTGGGGGATAAAAAGTGTATCTCTTGAAACCTTTTAGAGTTACCCATTTATGGCAAAAATAACCATGTCTCTCTATTTGCCATGCAGGCTTTAGCTGTCATCCAAGTTACCAGCAGAAATTGTTCCTTTGTGGATATGCCCTGCCGTGTCTGAGCATATTTAAAACCGCAAATCTATTCAAAAGAAAAGAACATGCGCATTTTCTCTTACTTTGAGAACATGATACTAAAGCAAAGAGCACGCAAATAGAAGCAGTACTCTCCATACCTGGAGATCTTCACTGAGAAGGAGATGCAGGAATTTTGATGCACCCTCTGTGATGAGTAAATTGTTTTCCCAGTGCTGAAGTAGGAAACATTGATGTGAGAGAAAGTTAAGTGCTATGCCCCAAATCAAAACATCACCAAAATGGTGAGTCCACAGCAGAAGTGGGAGTACAACCCCAGTTTCTTAACTCTCCAGGCTTGCATCTTGGTCATGAGCTCATGAGGTAAATCTGCTTACAACTAAAATCGGTATTTGTTCACTGATGCTTTTGTTAGCTCGATTTGACAGTTGCAGCATCTCCAGTATTAAGACAGCAAGTCCCACAGCTGCAGGGCTGCAATGCTTGGGGGCTGTTCAGGATACCCTGAGCACTCAGTGGAGCCAGCTCCTTGGGAGTCACAGGTAGGAAATGGGAACAGCTGAGTCCAAGAAGCCAGATTACAGCTGCCTTTGTAGGTAGCACTCAGTACTTCTGTAGGGGAAGGGAAAGTATGTTCAGCTGGATACTTCACCTCAGTGTGTAGTAAGACAATACTGAAATCCAAGCAAGGCGTGATGCGCTCATTACATGATGTGATTTACATAGCAGAATACAAATTAATTCCTTTCAGATTCTCTTCTCATGCCACAGAAACAGTCAAGATCCCCCCAGCAAAACAAGAAACACATCAACAAACCCATTTGTTATTGCACTCTGAAATCACCAAAGGCAAGAAACACCTGCAGTGTCAAAACCCCCAGCTCCTACCTGATGAATACAGGAGTCCAGGTTTTTGTTTCTAAATGAAGCCTTTCAATTGTAGTTCAGGTTGGTTTCCCACTTCCTCTCTTCCATACTGTCTTCATTTTTTATCCCCTTTCCTTTTCCTTCCTTAAAATACCAGGAAGAGCTATTAAAATCTCCTTGACTTTTCTGACAAACCTCAGAGATATCTCCTGGGCTTTCATATCTTTACAGCCTGAACAGTTCCTTTTTGTTCCCAAATACTAAATAGCCATTGAAATGAAGTATTTATCATCAACAAAAGCCAAGTTTGAGCAGTCCATCAAACCCACAAAATTATTAATAAATTACAGGCACACTTTTGTTCCTGAGAAGCAGAAAATACCTAATTGGGCTTTTCCCCAACACTGGTCAAAAGTAGCTCTGTTTTCTTGCCTAGATGTACAAAGATGATAAGTTAACCCAGCTTGGGTCAGTTTTGCATCATTCTGCTTGCCTTTGTCTCTTTTAGTGGTTCTCCATCACAACCATCTAGTCCCTTATTCTTACCTCCAGTTATTTACCACTGTGAGGGAAGAAGCATTACCAGCACTAAGGAAGCTTGAGCAGCACCCTAAACATACTCCAAAAGACAACTCCATAGGCAGCAAGCAATGCAGTCTTCAGTTCCCAAGTGGGCATCACCCTACAGCAGCAGTAATCAACATCCCCAGCCCTAGAAAGCTGGGCAGCTTTTCTGCTTTTCTCTAGGTGGCAAAGGCCAATCCCTGTGGAATTCATTAAGGAGAAGAGCAGGTGTCGACAGTTTATTGTGCAAAACAAATCTCCCATGAGTTTTCCACTTTCTCCTAAGTTTTGGGGGACCGATGCTATCCTCCAACCATTGTAATCTGGGAACATAAGCAGGACTCAAGTATCTGTTCATTAAAGATACACAGCAAATGTATGTGTACATATTGCTGAGGAAAACTGCATGTTTTCTGCTTTACTCATTTTTGTTTCAACTGGTGGCCTGACATTTAATCCCGGTGAAGCTGTGAGCTATGCTTTCAGTGTTTGAGCTGGTAAATGTCACTCTGCTACAGTGCTGCATTCACCAACTCTAAAGCAGCTTTTATCAGCAGCGGTGCCGTGTGCCAGTGTTCCCAGTATGCCAGACTGCTGGCTTAGCTTGTTTTCTTTCAACAGTGGTAGAAAATACAGGAAACAGAAAAGCAACAAATACTCCATTTTAATAGGAAAGTGATTAATATGTAATTAGAGAGTCACCAAGTATAAATGTTGTATTCTGATCCTTTGCTTTTAAATCTCCATTAATATACAGATTGTTTTGTTTTATTGTACTGTTGAAAAGCAGTTACATTGACTTGGTAGAGGATTTTAATATGCAGGATTTAGTTTCTAGACCTAGCAGTGGAGGCGAATGCAAATGGTGCAGAGACCTGCAGCACTGCCTTCTGGAATGATTCTTTACGGCTTGTTGGCAACAAAGTCAGATAGCCCAGTGACCAAGAAAATCCTTGGGCAGCTCAGAAGGTCACAGAGGCTCCTTCTTTCCCTTTCTGCTGCCTCACCACAGAAGGCTGAACCAAATAAACTAGAGATCTGTGGAGACATATCTCATGCAACGCAAATATTCTACAGGCAGCCTTGTAGCTAAAATAAATAGATACTGGGAAACGCTTACCCTCAATAGCTGGTTGACCTTGTAGAGGCCTTGGTCCCTTCTTGCTTTTTCTCCACAGCATACTAATGATTCCCTGAGAGACACTTGTGTTCTGCTGCAGGGGAAGAAACAAAAGCTTTGGTCTTTTCAAGGTGGAAAGCAGCAATCCTCCAAAATGTACTTTTGAGCAGTGTTTTGAGATTCACTAGTAGGACAGCTCATCTCCTCTTACACGTTTAAGGGTGAATGTAGATAATTCAGTTCCTTTCCGCCATCAGCAAGTTTGTATACTGGAAGGAACTGAACAGCAGCGTTTCTAGCTTCTAGATTCCACAAAGGTTCCTCGTCTTATGATGTACACACTTCTTGCCTTAGGATTTTCCCCCGTACCCCTTGATGAGTGTATGATAACTGTATTCCAAGCAGCAGGAATGCTGGTCTCCCTTCCTGCTGACAATATGAGAGGGAGCAAGTAGGACTGGTTGGACCAGATTTTTGGAGGGGAATTGCCACTCCAGCACGTCAGCAACTGCACCAGTTCTAGGTACGACATGTCTCTGGACACACACGGAAGGTTAACTGAAGGTTAATTTTTAATGATCACAACCCCAAATTCAGATAGGGATCTATTTAGGGATCTATTTGTCTGGTGGCTCCACCAGGTTTATACCGGTCTCTTTCAGGGGACAGTTGCTAAACCCGAAGTTTTTAGAATGGGAACATCTATAGTCAGAGTATTTAATGGGCATTCTGCATACAGAGGTCCTATAGAGTCCCATCTTGTTTGAACTGCTATG
>JAVHNF010033141.1:0-13168 GCA_034783455.1 Micropsitta finschii | reverse complement strand
CAGCACCCAGCTATCGGAAGCACCCGGAGGGGAAGGGGAAAGAGCAGAGGACATGAGTTATGATCAGATCATGGTTTCTAAGAGATGCCTAGTCCATAATTTTCCTGGTTCTTTTTCCTGCATACAGTTACTTTTCCATGAATCAAAGGGATCTGAGAAGCAGCTTACAAGTTATAAACAGTCAGTAGAAGGTATAAATTGAGTGCGTCATATCAGACCCTTGATATAGTAAAGGCGTTTTATTATGATTTCAATTTTGGTTATTGCTTTTCTGTTTTGCACCTCAGCAAAGCAGTAACAGCAACTCCTTGTGGCCTTTAGAGCTACATACAGAGTCACAACTAGACCCAATTACTATTTCGTAATTACATGAACTTTACTTAGTTTGGAATTCATGCTAGCATTTACCTTTGTGTGTGCATCTAGACACAGGAATACCAAATACCAGACAGACTGGAGCCCCTAGCCAAGCTTAATAAAGGGAAGTAGGATGAAGTGTACGGCACAATGACTTGATAAAGACCATGAATGTAATACTTCAGCTTCTAGGCTGAGGAGGATGTAGGATGTCTGCCTGACCTAACTCTGTGTATCTGTGACTGGCATGTTTTTGTGTCAGACTATGGAGAATAAGGGACTGATATTAAACTCTCTCCTTGCTTTAAACCAGTGGGTTGAGCTTTCAGACTAGATGGAAGCTGAAAGAGTGCAGAGCTGTATGAGTCCAGATGGTGAAAGAGTGGCTGAGAACAGGGATGGAGAGGGAAACAAACACCAGAGATGACAAAGAAAACCAGGGGAGAGAGGATGGGTGAGATACATCTCAGACTACAGAGAAACATCAAAATGGAAGATACTTAGGAAAGGACAGGGGAGAGGACTAATGCAACAGAAAAAGAGCTTGGGGAGCAGTGAGTATGAAGCAATACTCATACTTCAGGTAGCTCTACTAAAGGCAAGTGAAAGAAGAGTTTCTGTTTAGCAGCGATGCACATTCCTGTCTGTTCACTTCAAGCTGATTTTTAATCTGAAATCAGTAGTCAGATTGAATATTCAACTCACCAATAAAAACAACAGTAAATCACATTTTTGGACTGTTTTGGTGCTTCTTATGCACTCACTAAAGAGATTCTGCAGCACGAACCCTGATGGGTTTTGCTTGCAAACACAGAACATTCCAACTTGATTCCTATGCCTGTGTTTACACTACAGGAGCAAATGCAATTACAAACAGAGATACCTAAACATGCCTTCATTTAGGTATCAGTAAAGTACCAGTAGCACAATCAACATCAGTGCACATTAATCAAATTTGGCAAGAACTAGGGTCATGATTTTCTGAAAGAAGGCTTTCTTTCCACATAACCCCCAGCTGTAGCAGTTAAATTTTGTACAAAATTCCTTGCCTGAACACAGTTTGGATACCCAAGAAGAGTGCCTTAACATACCCTGCTTCAAACCTTCTGCTTTTAAGCAGTCTGCGTGTCCATTTCCCAGTGTCTAGAACTGGAAGACCACTTTCTGTTACTGTTAACATTTCTAAGTGAATTTGAGCTCATCTGCTACAATGTGACATGTATTTACCAAAACACCTTCCTTCTCTGTGCTTGTTCCCATGTAATAGTGTTTATTAAAAGCAAAACAAATGCAGTCGTGCACATCAGTTAGTAGATTCTGATGAAGGTCCCAAGACAACATCAGCACATTTTTGCTGAACTCCTGTGTGTTTTACTGACTTAAGCCAAAGTTCAAGAGGTTTATAACCAGATCCCAGCTTTAGGAATTCTAATTAAACTTCTTTGGCCCTAAGCTGTGCACAAATCTCATTAGTGATACAACACAAAGCTGTGAGTGAGATTAGAAGCTGTTTAAGTTGTATACGCCTGAGTCAAGACTTCTGCTTCCTTCATAGACGTGAACTGATTAACTGCATCCTCTCAGAGCTCTTCTCCTCCTCAACATGTAAAGAAAGATGATCTTTTTTGGCAGCTACTTTGAAACGATGTCTTTTGTTTGCCCCATTCCCCCCATTTTTCTTCATATTCACATGCCCCTCTTGTGCTTTAAGATATCCGTGGAAATATTTTGGTTTGTCAGTGGAATGTGACATGAATGCACACACTTCATTCCTCACCCTATGAAAAACCTCGTGTTTTACTTGTGTAACATGTTTCGTCTCTTTTAGATATTGTGCAATGGACCAGGAACATGTGTTCCTGTCTGTATATCTGCTCTTCTCCTTGGGCTTCTAGGAATAAAGAGAGCAATCATTGTGTATGTAGAGAGCATCTGCCGCGTGGAAACTTTATCCCTCTCTGGGAAGATTCTGTACTACTTTTCAGATTATTTCATTGTTCAGTGGCCTGAGCTAAAGGAAAAGTATCCCAAGTCAATATATCTTGGTCGAATAGTGTAACCATGGAAGACAAGCTTTCCCTAACACGAACTCCGCAAGCTCCTCGCTGAAGAAATGCATTCCTGTAGTAATCTATTCTCAAGGATTCCTGTTAAGAAACGAGGCTGGTGCTGGAGAAGGAGACAATAATAAAGATTTAAGTACATTTAAGTACGTTTTTGTGTAGTTGTTTTCCTTGCCATTGTGTAGGTCTGTTCACCAATACCCCATAATGCCCTTAAGTCTGTGCCGTCTCTGTTTTCATCTAGCTTCCCTGCTATGTGAATGGCAGGTTTTGTCTACAAATAAATATGGGAATTCGTATGAATGTAACATTTCCTGTAAGGAAACGTCGTGTAGTTTTCTAAACTGTAAGAAACAAAGTCTTGTTCTAGCACAACAGCCTTTATTTCCTGTATGCTAGCAGTGAAGTCCCTAGTGAATCCTTAGAGTATAAAGGAAACAGTTATATTAAGTTGGCTTCGTGACAGTTTGTACTCCACAGTCTTCCAAACCCCCCAAAGCATTAAACCAGTGTCGTTTTTCCTCTGGGCTTGTCAAAGCTGTCCTTATAATCTGCAGTGCATCTTTTGGAAGCTGTTGCTCACTTCTTAGGGTAGATAAAAAGGCGACAAGTGTCATGCTACAGGCACAGTACTTTAAAGACAATTTAAGAAGTACTTTCTTCAAAGCACACGTGCAAAACTCTTTAGCAGGTTTACATCATAGGGAGCAAATCGTCACTTGAGAAAACTGAACTGGTTCAGGCTCTAACGTATTATTGTCAGTAATAGGGGAAGGAAGAGCGTTTTCCTCTCTTTTCCTGATACAGTGAATTTGACTTTTATATCCTGTTTTCTCATTTTAAGCACCTTCCTGTCAGCAGTAAAATACGCATTTCAGATTTCGTCGTGGAAAATGGTATTCTGTACATTGGAACCATTTCTAAAAGGTGGAGCGAAGTGTGTGAAAGTCTACTTCAGCATTTCACATTCATCTGGCAAAATGTAATGCTCCACACTGTTCCACCTACAAAGCGATATAAACACATCTGTCATCTGTACACACTGTGTCTGGCTACATGTACAAAGCAAATGTATGTGTATGTATACGTGTTAGACACATATACAAAGCCAAAAGCTTGAAGAGGAGTAGAAGCACTCTACAGCCTGTAGTGAAGCTGACAGCAGCTCCTCGCGCTGCTGCAGGACCAAACTCACGCTCTGAAGCCTTTCCTCAGTCGGATGTGGGAACGTTGCAGCGGCTATTCTGGTAGGGAATTTAGTTGAACAGGAATGGTGGTTCCTGCTGTCAGGAGAGGAATAGTCTGCTTTATGCAGGAAGTCATTTGAAATCATCAGAAAACATAAGGGAGAAAACTGCTGCCATGACATTGCGAGGCCCTGTGGGAAGCTAGCCATCATAACCTGCCCAACAGGCTTAATAATCTTCAGCAGAAGCGGAGTGCCTTGATGTGGTCACATGTGAGTTCAGAACAGGGAGTTTCTGTGGCTTCTAACCCAGATTACGCCTGAGATTAAAGAGCAGTTAAAAGATTAAGAGTATGTGAGAAAGGCTCTCTGTGCCTCAGGTCCTAGAAGATGACCTGGCTGAAGTAAATCTGATGTGAGGGCTATCTGAAGTGAGGACTTACTTATCAGAACTTTCTGCACAGTTGCAGATAGTTTGGTATATTTGAGATACACTGGACTTTATTATGGCTAACAGTAGTTTATTTTAGATAAGTGCTCTCTGCACTGAATCCTGCTTTGAATCTTGTTTTGCAAGGGAACTAGAGTAGAGGGGAATGAGGGCAGAGGCAGGCTCTTCCTCTGCTCCAGAGAAGGGACAACAGCACAGGATCAGTGCCCCAAGGCTTGGAGAAGCATAAGAAGAGCAAGGCAATGAATGGATCCATTCATGCACCATAGCCCGCTGGCCTGGCAGCCAGGCAGGCTCGTGGACCGCTCATAAACACAGCCAAGGCTCAAACAGTGCTGAGTTCACTTGCCGTTGCTGTTCAGAGCAAAGCAGAACGTAGCCCATCCTACTCTCGTTTTATACCTTGATGGAAACACTGCTGGCTGCTCGGTTCCTCCCTGAAAGCCCTGCCCAGGGCAGGAGTTTTGGGTTTGGTGCGCTTTCAAACTGTGGGTTCATAAACTTTGTGTCTGCCTTTAAACAGGGGGGAGTCCCAGGGACTTTCTTCCACCCGTCACCTGCATGGCAATGACTGCTGCTCCAGAAAAGCACTTGCCTGTTCAGACTTGTAACCTCCTATGGAAATGCTCTGAAGGTAACAGCAGATTTCTTCACAAGAGGCTGCTCTGAAAAGCTGAACTGCTCCAGGCCATCTGATGTGGAGGAATCTCATTTTCAAGGACTTGGGAAGACTTTTCCCCCTGTACTTCACTGCCAGTCTTTTGGGGGAGCAAAGCCAAGAGAATCTCTGCCTGTGTTTCCCCCAACAGCATGTTCTTTACTCTGTTTGGTCACAAGTTAAAATAGCACATAGAAAGTAATTTTTAAGCCAGATAATCAGCTATGAGAGAGTGGGACTGTACCCATTTCCTTGTATTTGTTGCTGTTTTCCTGACTGGTTACTGGCTTAAGTGCCAACTTGCGTTAAGGACACTTACTTTCCAGCAGTTTATGATTACTCTTTGCAAGGGAAAACTTGGATTAGAACTGACCCAGAAGTCTGTGAAGTTGAAGCAGCACCAACAGGAGAGCTCAGGAACAGCCTAACTCTGACCAAAGCCTTCAACAAAGTGTTGCATCCCAAGCATAGGGAACAGGACACACAAAAAAAGAGTTCCTGGCTTGAATTCTCTTGAAGGAAGCTTTGTTATCAAGGAGATTGACTTTTCCTTTAAAAGATTATCTCAGATAACTGCAGGTTCTCTCCAAAAGCGCGGTGGAGCTGAAGGAAAGCAGCATTTTGTTATTGAGTAGCTCTTATCTTTTGTTTTTAATAGGTGGGTACAACCAAATTGTCATTGTTCTAGGGGAAAACTGCATTCTTCCTGCTCCCAGCATGGAACAGAAAACCTGGCGCTCCCAGGGTCTATCCAGAGACTCTGGGATTGCCGGCTGGATTCCTTAGGTTTAGATTCTTGCGTTTTGCTGCGTCTTGGTTTTTCCCTTAAATACTGACATTGAGGCAAACACATTTGGGCTATGTACATGAGGGATGTTTGGAGTGAAATATATTACCTCTTCTTTCGCTATTTCCAAGAGAGGAAAATGTAGTATGTTACAGATTGAAAGGGAAATAAGGGAAAACGTATTCTTAAAGGAAACAAATACGACTTTGTGGAAATATCATCATCAACATTGCAAAGATTCAGAAGAGAACAGAAGGCATCCAGAAATTCCTTCCCCACGTCCTAGCCTGGAAGCCAAATTCTACGTGAGTTTTAGTTACCAGGTTGTTTTCTCCAGTTATGCACTAGTTGACAGAAAGTGAGTATTGAGAGTTACTTCTCTTTTGACCTGGTTGTCGTCTAGTGGAGAACATTGCATGTACAGTAAAAACCAGGTTGATATTATGGGAGCACAGGAGGAAGGGAAGATAAAGGGGAGTGCCAGTTGGACTGTCATGAAGTAATGATATGAGAAGAAGGTTGCCTCTTTATAAGAACAGCTGAGAAGATTATTCTCAAGTTATGCCAGAGGAAAGTTAAACAGAGTGATGTGAAAGCTAAACACACTGGCCTACTTTCAGCCACTAATTATAATGGCTTACAACAACACCACAGTGACCATTCCAGTACAGTGATGCTGTTCTGTAACATCGACCATTTTTAGAGATAGAAACTCAAATCACACTGTAAAGCAAAAGGATCCTCCTATATGTATGTAAGGTGCCACAGAGCAGAAACCAACCTGGTAAGACCACCTTTTCTATCCTTTTCTCACTCCCAAATGAGCTCATCAGTGTGCTTTAGCCAATGTGCTATCACAGACCACATCCAAGCAGCATCCTGCTTTCCTGGGGCAGGAGAGACAGTAGGATACATGGAAGAGTGTCTTAGAGACAGTTAAGCAGCAGCTTAACTTACACAAAACATTTGCTTGGTCCACACATGGCACAATCCCGTTGAATGTGGGTTTGCCTCACACTTCAGTCTGTGGCAAAGAGCACTAAAGGCGTGCTGCCACCGTTTCTAAGGACACTGAGACATGCCTCCTGTATCTTCATGATGGAAATCAAAGGGTTTAACAGACCCTTGCTCGATGCCTTCATGGTTGCTCAAACACATTGCACACACTGTACTTGATTTCCCCTTCGAACCCTGTTTGTGCTGTCTTGCCCTGTACTGATCAGACCTGAAACCAAGTCAGCATTGTAGGCTATGGAGTTACAGTACTGCAGCAGATATAAGCTGCTGTTCTTACACTGCTTTTATTTCCTCTTTGAAACACTGGGAATACACACAAGCATACAAGGACTGTAGTCGTGGCTATCCCACTTTGCTCCTGCTAGTTTGCAGGAGTGAGCTGTGCTTAGTGAAAGCCTGACATAGACCATGGTTAGGTTGTGCACTCAACAGCAGTAAGCAGTTTCACATTTATCTGTGCCAGTGGTAAGCTTTAACCATGAGTGTATCTATAAAAAGATGTATTTGTTGATTCATAACATCAGTTTTACACATACCTTGTGCTATCTCTGCTCATAGCTGAGGAACAAAGCTAAACAAGATGCTTGACATGTTTGTTATTCTCTAACCAGAGAGAGATGGGGACAGTAATAATATTTAACAGCCAAAAATGGAGAAATGAGGGGTTTTGCAAGAATCATTTCGTGTTTCAAACAACTTATAGCACTTTATTAATTCAGATATTATGGATATTAAACAAGTTGTTGTAAATGGATGCTTCCTGAGTAGTAGCACAGACACTAGTCCAGGGTTAGAATCTATGATTCTAATACAATTCATAACAGAATCTGTGATGCTAGTCCCAGATCTTTGCTGTTTCATTCAGAATGTTTCATTTGGGGCTTGCATGGCTTCTTTGGGATTTGTTTTGTTTGAGAGGGGGCATTTTGGGGGAGATTTTGTGGGTGGTTTTGTTTTCATACAGGAATCAAGTATTCCTGACTGTGCAATTGGAGGAACTTTTGGAAAGTACTGGATTCACACTCAGATTTGGTATGATCTCAGAAAGAGAGGAAGAGAATACTCAAAAGAGATGAAGCTGTCCTTGCGCTATGCAGCAGCTATGTTTTGATGGAGTCCATAACACAAAGTTACAGTATAGCTTTCTTTTTCTATCAACATTTAAGAAGCATTTTAAACCATGCAGTGAAGGATTGTGCATAATCCTGACCCTTCTCTGCACTGGTGCACAGTGTGTTCTTAATATGAAAACCCCCTCTACTTGGTTTAAGACAGCGTGGCTGTTTGTAATGTTACATCAACTGCCAGATCTGCTCAGTTAGCATTACTGTAAAGTCTACTTTCAGCTGCCAGTAGTTTGGCAATTAGTGTTTCCTGCTTTATTGTTACACAGCGCAATTGAACTCCACTGCTTTTCATTTATGATCCAGCTTGGGATGGCAGCTGACACCGAAATGAATGTCCTAACCTCCAATTCAGTGGCTTAAAGGATATCTCCCCAACATGCACTGCCAAGATGAAGTCCAGAAATCACTATTCAGCAGCAGTAAACAGGGCCTGGTTTTTGCAGGCAGCCCTTTGTGAAAGGAAGCAAACTGGAATCACAGTTAATGGGGTTTTTATAGGCACGCTGCAGTATTTGTAACGAGGCACTTCAGTGGTATCGTAACAGATCTGTGTTAAGGTTTGTGAGGATTCCTTTAAGATGTGATCTGGCTGCAAAGGGTACACAAGTCAGGTTTTGCAGTGTAGTTAGACACAAATAGGTGGCTGCAGGATTATTGGTGTAAGGATCTCCACTCTCGCTTGCAGACAGAAGTTGGCCACTGACAAGCAAAGGCAGTTATTGCAGAGCACAGCTACTATTCTGAGCATGTTCTTGATTTAGCCCCTGCCTAGAGGTAATGCCTGAAAATCACCTTATCTCTTCCTTAAATAACATGAATGGGGTTGGAATAGGAAGGCTGAGGAAGTACGGAGAGAGATGCTTTCATGTAGAGTACTGCTTTGGAAGGACTGAACAGGTAGTTCTGAGGGGAAGGAAATTATTACTGCTTCTTGCCCACCTTTTTCATGTTTATTAAAGATTCAGAATACAAACCATGAAGCAATTTACTGGTCTGTAACGCTGAACTGTGACAGAATGAATATTCCTAGCATACCATGCCCATTTGCCAAGCTCTTCCTCAAGAGTTTATTATATAGAAAATAAAGTTGGCTCTGTTTAGTTACAGTTTGTAACCTCCATAGCTAGAATCTTCCTTTGTGTTAACAATACCAGTACTTTCTACTTGCATGCAGCTCTTGCTTGGCCCCACTGTGGGCCTGTGTCAACAGAGAAAACACATGGGAGAACTGCAGGTACAGAACAGTACCATTCCCAGTACAACGTGTACTACTGGGTAAGGACAGCCAGCACACACAAAGTACATCATATTAGTACCACTGAGTTTTAAACAATGGGTATTGCTTACATTACACCTTAAATAACTACTTTACACATTAACTCATCCAGTTTGTGAGGGAAGAGGAAAAGGAAAGAAAAAAGACTTCTCCACAGCACAAAAAAAGCCTCAACAAACCCCAACCCAAAACCACCCCAAGAAAAAACCCACACTCAACATCTTTTGGAATGCCTGAAGTTTTGTGGGATGCAATATGAGCATAAAATGGACAAGATTAATGACTTGGGATAAAATGGCTCAAAACCTCAGGATTCTGCATTCTGGTACAGTCTCATTTATCTGAGCATCAGCTATTGCAATTCCCTCCTTTCCCCCCCCCCCTCCGAGTCTGAATCACATCCTGTGACATCTACTGAAGTACATTAGCAGTGACACGGATGATTTGAAGCCTCTCTTATTCAGACAGATTGGGGATCCTAACTGTTGTAATAGCAGAGTCTCCGTGGCGCGGTAGCCAGCCTCTGGCTAAATGCCACTGTATCTCAGCTAGTCACTCATCATGTGCAGCTCTCAGCAGCCTTCTCTCCTCTGCACCATTTCAGTCCCAAATAACCCAACAAAGCACTCTGAACATCACTTGCTGTGTTATTTCGCTCTTGAAATTACCTGAACTTCTAAGTAAACCTTTACCATGGAAGTTCAAAGAAGAAGAATGAGCCAAAGTTAACAAAAATGCAAAGCCCATCACCTGATTCATAGGGCTCAGTATGTTTTATTTTGCATTTGGTAGCCAAATGAATACATTTGAATAAGGCAACATGAAGCTGAAAAGTTACCACATACTAATTTAAATCCATTCTGTTCTGAAGTTATTACTGGGGACCACGATGGAGGATGAAAACTGCTTAAACACAGCATTCCTTGAAAGACATGAATATGCCCAGACCCTGGTAAGAGCTGCACTCAAACAGAAGCCAGGAAAACCTGCTCAACTGGCACAGAAATCAAGATCTGGGATTCGGGGAGGGAGCTAAAGTGTTAAAATCCATCTCAGATCATGCTGAGCACGCATCAACCAAATGGTAACTGTAATAGCTTCTGTCCACATCCTGGAGAGCCAGAAATTGCCTCCTCAAAATATATGTATGCGGAAAGTTATATTTTATGTGTATATATATGGGAAGTTAAAGTGCTGGCTAAAAACCAGGAATTACGGAAGCATAAAGTATCACAAAGTTCTTGATTTCTCCCTTCCTCTTAATTCCCTGGTAGGGTGATCCCCTGGAATCACAGCAGAGAACTGACTCATGAAGCTTAACAGAAAAATGAGGAAGGTTTCAGGCATCAAGGGCCTTTTGCATTAGAAGGGCCATCAGAAGCACAGTAAGGAAAATGACAGCAGGGCTCTGGTGTTCTCTCTTACAGGAGCACAAAGTGCCATGTTATTTGTGTACCATGCTCTGCCTTAAGTAGAGGTCTGAAAGCAGAGCTGTAGTTTTTACTTCACAAGCATAGAAGAAGGAAGACCCAAGTCTCATCTCCCTCAGGAGGAGCAGCCTGGGTAACACACGCTGTCCCTGCAGGCATTTCCTTCCTGTATTGTGCTATCTTGTAGGTAAACATCACTGTGGAGTAAAAGTGATGGCTGTTAACATCGAGCGTGGTGACAAATGGAACCAAGCACTTCAGTACAAGCACACTGGTGACACAGACTGCAAATGCCTTGGGTCTGATAGAGAAGGGAAACCTACCAAAGAGGAGGCAGAAACGACTCTGTGACCTACCTGCTGCAAGCATTTGCTCTTACAAAGCACAAGGAAGAAAACTATGAAGTATGTCAGGCATTTTGATTGCACAGTGAGCAGTCTGAAGTCCTTTGTTGCCTTCTGCTTGTGGACTGGTTTTAGCAAGTTAAAACCCAGCACCAGCAGCAAAGCCTTGCCCTGAGTCAGGGGTGCCAGGAGGGACACAGGACAACGCAGGACCCTCAACACCGATCGGCTTGTACCCAAGTTATGCTTTTAGACTTCCATTGGCATTCATGTATTCTCTAGCTACATCCCACTGCTAAGAATGCAGCGATCACATTTTAAGGGAAGGCCATGAATCTCAAATAAGAAAAGCACCAAGGTCTGACTTTTATCAACAGCTACCACTGCCAGCTGACAGAACAACCTTGACTGCAGTGAGAGGACGGAGAAGATACCAGTGTTGGAACTGATGGAGAAACAAGCGCTGAGGTGTTTTAACAATCTGAATAGATTGTTTTGCATAAAGCTTAATCTCTCTTGATCCAAACATGTACATAAGTTATTGTATCATGAATGTCAGTAACATTTCTGTTCTTAAAAATGAGGCACAAAGGGGAGGCTTTCCCCACAGTAAGTCTTGGGCTGCCAGTCTTCAAACTGCCAACACTGATGCTTAAGGTGCTCAAATCAGGGACTTTCACTCCCCCCTCCCCCTTTCAGGGGAAGTCTGGGGCTCTGTTTCTTCCTTTCTCTGCTGCAGCGTTTTAGGTTTGGTCGGTCCTGTGCAATTCTGTGAGCATTCTGGCATCGTGTGCGTCTCTGAAGACATCTCCATAAAAGGGAACTGACTCAAGCGTTATAGGGAAAACACAGAGCACAGATATCAGATGATAATTCCACCGAGGCTGCCTTTGGCCCCAGGATTCAGTCTGTGGTATCTGTAAGAAGCCCATGCACTTAGTTTTCCAGATGTTGATTTTTAAGCCCAGCCGTTAAGGTAGAATTAAGGACTGCCAAGGAAACGCTGCCTTCTGTAGTCTGGCGCAGGGGAAAGAGGAGTGGGCTACAAACGCCTCATAGCACCCACAACTGCTCTACAAGGCAAAAGCATCTTTCATGGGATGATTCTCTGTTAAAGCAGTTGAACCAACACACATACACATACAGTTGAACCAGCACACATACAGCACGGCATGCTTAATTGAAGTACCAAGGGCATCACTGCATACTCCAAACCTTCCAATTTCATGAGCACTATGAGCACAGCAGTGTTTAAGCAGACAGTGGAGGTAACGTATCAACAGATGTTACACGAGCTCACCTAGGACACTGAGTGTTTAAAAGGAATCCTAACAAGTGAAAGGCCAAGGACAGTTTTGGGTACTGCTAAGGCTCAGCATTGGCTCTTCTCTGGAGCTCTTACTTTGCAGTTTCTATAGGGCTGCTGCACCCTGCATTAACGTTTGGTCTGAACAGGCAGCAACCAGCAGGAAGAGGTAAGTCTCACAGGAGACACAAGTTGTATTTATCCTATGGCTGTTCTAATAACTTCAGTCACATAAGTTAATTAGGCTGAAGCATTACCGAGTGTCACCAGCACTCTGGGGCAGGCCATGTCACATCCCCAGCACTAACGAACACACTGATGTGAGACAGGACGGCCTGGGAAAGACTCCCAAGGCTCAGCAGGGTTGCAGAAGGGCTTAGTTAGCTCCTTGCCTCTCAGCTGAAGCGAGCAGCACAGCCTCTTCCTTGCCTCACCATGTCAGTAGCGCTCACTCGTCCTTCCCCTCCTTGGTCCTTAGAAGAGGACATAATCAGAAAGCTCCAAGTGTCCTTCCCCTTCTCAAAGCACCAGGTTATTGGAAAGCACTTTCTTCAGCAGCTTCCCCATCAGGTACCTGCAGGCCAGCGAGCTCCATCGATGGCAGGGCAGGACCTGCTCCCCACCAGTACCAAGCTGGCACAACTCCCCGCTTCAGTTGCCCCCTGCACTCCAGCTCTGCCAAGCACTGTAGCTCCCACCTCCCACCCAGAAACCTATTCATCAAGGCAATATCACCCAGAACCACACACCCAGAGCTGTATTTCTTCACCCCATGGCTGCTACCACCACCCTCCCCAGCTCAGAACCCCATTCCCCTCCCTCAGACCAGCCACCCCACTCAGCAAAGACTTCCTCCCTCCCTTATGTATGGCACTTTGGAGCTCTACCTGGCAGATTACCTTCCTGCATGGAGCTTAGCTCTCCCAAAGAAACTCACTCTATCCCTCGGGGAAATCATCCTGCTCCTCCTCAGCTGAGCCAGCTGATTAAACCAAGGCCCTTTATCAGGATCAGATGGGTAGGGAGGAGATGATGAGCCATCTCAGACATGGCTAGTCCCGACTCCATGTGTCCATGTGTCGGACTCACCATGCCTGCAAAGAGAAAACTATAAACTAGAAAAGATCTCCAGAAATTTTGTATCTTCACAGACAGGGAAATTCTCC
>JAVHNF010033135.1:9768-22293 GCA_034783455.1 Micropsitta finschii | reverse complement strand
TGCTTATCTTTACTTGCAAATTGTATGTCTTATTAACAGTCAGGCTTTATGTGATAAAGAGAATAAAAATCGAGAGGGAAGAATGGATGGCTACTCGATGTTACAGATACAGAACTTTATCAGACACACCCATATACCTTAGTTTCATGTAACAATTTGTGGTGTTCTACCATGGACTGTATATGGATGAGTTGTTATTTGTCTGTCCCCTCTCTTTCCCCTCCACAAACACTTGTGTTTTGGTTTTTTTTGATATTATAATGATGTATTTTAACACTTTGTTTCCAGTTCTTCTGATTTATTTAATATACTGGAATATCTGTTTACAACTGTAAGCTTATAGTACATTTTACTTTACGATCTTTGTCCATCTGTCAAACTAATAGACTTGACATATTGAGCCCCCCTGTTCTTTGATCTCCCAGTGACAGATATTGCAGGTCAGAGGAAGAATAGAGTTAGATCTCATACCTGGTGTCATCCAACCAACTGAATAGCTTTCCACTGAGCAATAGCAGTCATTGCCTTAGGATACAGGTGCAGACAGTTTATAGCAGGGAAGTCTTTGACAGGAGTAGCTACAGGGATAAATGCCTGCATTTGAACATCTGAAATGGAGGAACTGCTGATAAAGAATGGTCCGAATTCTTTAAACAAAAGTTAAGCCTCAGGTTGAATAGGATGCCAGTCTGTATTTGCTGTCTCAAGTTGATTTCTTTGTTTGACCTTTTGCTATCATTGTCACTTTTCATAATCCAAAATGTTACCCTCCATTGACAAAAGAAGGAGCAATTCGTGTCATGATGCTTGAATATTTTTTTCCCCTATTTTAAGTATTGCATAAGCATTTCATAAGCCTTTTGTATTCTTCAGACCATTCAGTTTGGTCTGTTTTCGTTTTAGCATTTGTAGTTACAGGGGCCAATGCGGGACATTATTGCATAATAGCTGCAATTTTTAAAACACTCAGTTTGGTTGGCCTGATCACACAGCACTTGTACAAGCCGTAGTACCCTTTCTACTTTTAACTTGCTAAATACACTTTTAACTTTCCCTTCAGAGGGCACAACTGACATTCTTCATTTTATTACAGTCTCTCCTGCACTATTTGTGACTTCTACCTTTCCCCCTCGAAATTGTATTTAACTCGGTAACACCACAACATTTGCATGCAAGCATCTTTCTTCTGTTTTATCTCTGTGTGTTTCAGTTTATCTTTTTAATGGGATTTGTGTTACTAAAATTTAAAGGAAATTATTAAGCTGTGGTTTCTGAAGTGGGTAATGTGCCCTATTCATATAACTTCTCTTTCTCTTCCCTTTCTGTAAACATTTTAAATCATCATCCAGTAATAAATACAAAAATTTTCAGAGCTGTGTGGAGTTTAAATTCTGCACTATATAGTAAAGAAATGCAACTTTTGCAGGTAAATTCATCAGCAGCATTTGGAATTTTTTGTTTGCTTTCTCCTAGTTACTCGACCAGGACTAGGTTGTCGGGAACTTGTGTCAAGAAACCTCTCCAAAATTCTTCCTGGTCTCTGTCATGATATCACAGACTGGGTTGAAAGCACAAGAATAAAAGCATCCCAGCTTCTGTATACATTACTGCTACATGCAGAGGATCACATAACACAGCACATGGAGCTACTGCTTAGAACTTTGTACCAAGCATGCTTGGATGAAGAAAGCAATGTAGTTAAAAATGTAAGTTTAATCTGCTCAAGTATCTGTTGTACACTGAATAACGACCCTATTCTTTATTCCTGAGTCCATTTTCTGCACGTTGACCTTACCTTAGGTCACTGAAAATTGCCCATGACTGAAAGATCAGAATCAGGATTTTAAGAATGTTAAAATTATGTGAAAATTTTACTTACTTACTATGCTAAGATAAATGTATTCTTGTGTCACCAGTATGGAGACCAGTAGTAAAGTTATTTAAATACTGACTAGTTTATATGCCAGCCCCATGAAGAACTGACAGTGATCTCTGTAAAAATGATAAGCAGTAGATTAAAGAATAAAAGCCTTGGAGCAACAATTTAAATTTAAAAAACCATGCAGGTCATGCCCTTTTATGTTAATTTCAGTTATCTCCCCCAGCTGCATAATCCAGCCATAATCCCAACCAAATATTAAGCTGTGTTTATTCTATGTGATACCCATAGTCAGTGTTTGAATATTTCACTTACTGCTTGTAAAATGCTCTGCCTTTTTCTTTTTTTTTCTGACAATTGATGCTTTTAACACTTTTAATAAAACAGGTGTAGTTGAGGACATTGGATAGATTTAGCAAAGGACAGACAGGTGATACAAATGATTTTACAATTTTAAGATAAAATCTTCTGTTCATATTTCTATACAAGGAAAAGAACATAAGTATAACAAAAAAAGTCTTATAGCTTTAGGAAATGGAAAGAATGTATTCTGCCTACTGGACAAAAGTAGTCTAAGTAGTATCAGAAAAAGTTATTTCCTAAACCAAAGCTTTTCTTTAGGTTCCTGCTGTCAGTTGAGCTATATAGACCATGAAATCCATTTCTGAAATAATTATTATTCTTCCTTTTTCCCCTGCAATTTCTTTTTGTCTTTAGAGTTAGTACGAATTGTTATCTCTCTCCCTTAATTTTTCCTGAACTGTTTCTCTCCTTCACCCCAGTTCTTACTCAGTTATCCCCTTCTAGCTATTCCACCCCTTCCACCTCACTTCTCAGAATCAATGTCTGTACTCTGTCCACATTGCCTTCCAGTGAGACAGAGCTTGTAAACTAAGCCAGTTACACACTGATCAATAGTAGAGAGAAGTAAACCTGGAATACTGGTAAAAAGTCATCTTGCTGTTTCAGAAAGGGGTATACGGGCCTCAGGAAATCAATGTCCCAAGACTGAAGTAAGAAATACGTCACTATGGGTATACAGCTTCTCAGGTTCTTTAGTACTTGTATAAAATACATATAAAAATAATTAGAAGAATAAATCCACATAGCCTTGCTGTCCTGGTCAAATTTTATATCTAGTGCTTGTTGCTATAAATTCAAAAGTATGTGTTCAAGCAGCACATAGTTTTTCCTTGCCGTTATTTGACCATACTTGTCTCTTTCTTAGAATTTTACTACTAATCTTGCAGGTTTTTCTAAGAGATTTATTCCCAATTAGCAGATGGTTTCTGTATTTAATTTTACTCTGTCTTGTGCCAGAATTTAAGATTCAGAACTTTTGTTTCTGAATTTCTTTTATCTCCTTAGTGATTCTGCTTCCCAGGCTACTGTGACTATCTTCTCTGTCATTTGTCACTGTAGAACCCATTTCAGAGCAGCTACCAACTTGGAAAATGTGCATGTCTTTCTCCAGCATAATAATACCAAATGAGATGTATAAAAAACTAAATTGTCTCTTATCTTTTTTTTTTCTTTTCTTTTTTTCCAACTGTTAAAATTGATGACTACAAATGTATAAGTTCATATTGCATCAGTTAATGTTTTTGAACTGTTTCATTGTATTTTCCTCTTCTAGTTTTCAAAGCACTAAGAGTCTTTTTCATTCTCTGTGGACAATATGGAGGAAGACAAGTTCACATCTACAGAGACTGTAACTGTTTCGAGTCTTCACCTCTGTGAAAATAAACAGCTATATATAGTGCAGATTTAAGTTATAGAATTCATAGCTACATGGTTCTATCAAGACTGAAAAACCAGGATGATTCAAATGTTAATTAGATGCAATTAAAAATCCATTGCTGAATTGCCAGACTAGAAATTATCTACAAAGGGAAATAAGCTTTCATGTTCAGGGAAATGAGCTAACCATTAAATAAATGGGTTAGAAAGACATGTTCCTGTTGCACAGGTAGTGGCACAGTAGTTGACTGTATCTTTCTTTATTCATGCACCTGACTGTAAATACTGGACATCAGTCAGGCAGTAAGCTCTGGTGCGATGGTATTTCATGTAGAATACAACATACTGTTACATCTGCAAGGTAGAGATGGGATCATAGGGTGTGAGTGTCATGGGGAATATATACTTATTTAAGCCTTTTCAGTTAAAGAAGTAAGAGGCTGAAAGCAGTGGACAGTTCCTCCATGGCAGTGACTTCACACTAAACCAAAACTGTGGTATCAGTGTCAAAATATAGGGCACTAACAAAAAACATTATTCTGTCAGGGTTTTATTGTTGCTGCTTTTAGTAGATGAGTGGTAGATGCATTATGAGCATGGTTCAGAACATCATTTGGAGGGCAAAATGCTAAACCACTAAATATGCAACATCTGGTTATCCTAAACTAGACACTTCATTGCAGTAAAAGTTGTACACTTCATTTCTGTGCATTACTTTCTTCTGGAAGTTTGTCTGATGCTGAGAAGAGTGCTTGCATGCCTTATGTGCGTACTGAACACGTCAACAAGATTTCTTCATGCATATAATCATTACTGACCAAGTGGAAAAGGCCTACAAGACAACTGCTGGAGCATTTAAAATAACAGCTGGAATGTTAAAAAGCCCATGATACGCTGAGTGGTCTTTGTGTTTTCAGGAAAATCTTCCAAGTTACTCTTGTTCTTTTTTCAGTGTGTGAAAGCAGCAGAATTGATTGGAACGTTCGTCAGCCCTAAGGTGTCATTGAGATTAATCACATCAGCCTTTGAGAAGACACCTAAGCCATCTTGTATAATGGTTCTAACTGCAGTGATACGAGGCAGCCCAAAAGAAATCTTACAGCCTCATTTGACTGATCTTGGGAACATGTTGTCACAAGATGGAGTTTGTCAGCGATCTGAAGAGGTAAGGATAACTGGGAAATGCACAACAGACTACAGTTTCAGACTGATGGTTTTCTAATGTATTTTTTCTCATTCTCCCTAAATGCTCCTATTCCATCCCTCCTTTGCACACCTACCCCACCCTATCTCAGGATATAGCTGTGGATGTATGTCTGAGACAAAATAGGAGCTTCCCTGCCCTCCCTGGGCCATGTTGGGATCTCTTGGTCAAATCTGCTATTCCCAAAAACTCGCTAGCAGTCCATCCTCTCAGGAGATGTGGGTTCGAGATTTGAGAACTGTTGTCAAAGGCTTCATATGGTGGGAGGAAAATGAAAAGACATGGTGAGGAGAGAAGAAACTGTTTAGTATGTACTGTACTAATAGAGGACTACCTTGGCTGATCCAGAGGCAGAATTTAACCCGTGTTTTGAAATGTCCTGTGTTCACAATCCAAACAAGACCATGTATTTCAATCCTTATCAGTAAAAATTACCAAAAACTTTTTACAGTCCATTGTAAGAAGCATGTCAGGTTTTCCAAGAGAGATTTTTAGTGTCATCATGGGTTTTTTTTTTGTTTTGTATTGTTAGCTAGTTTAAAAGTATGTATATTTAGGAGTATGCTCTGTAAACTGTTGCTTGGTTGCTTCTTCTTATGTGAGAATCTGTGTTTCAGAAATAAGTGTACCCTTATCTAATGTCTGAGTCCTTTCATTTTAACATTTTAAGAAAATTGCCGTAAGGAGGTAAGAGTTTCTCTTCAGTGTGGAATGGAAATTTTTAACTTTAATTGCTCAGATGTGGAAATAGATCAGTTAGAGATGCACAAGAAGAATCCCTGAAATTTCCTCCACAAATGAAACCACAGCTTTCATTCCAGCAAAAGCTTGTTAGGCTTCTGCTTTTAAGATGACCAAAAAAGGTCTAGTGATGGGCCTTCAGAAAGCTCTTGACTTCATGTCAGATGCAGACTTCCTTTTAAAACAGTTAGTCATGTGTGTAGACTGAATCCAGCATAATTGTCTTTTTGAGCCAATGTAAGATACATGTTTGAAGTTCTTCCCTCATTAGGTTTCTTCCCTAATGGAGTATGTACCAGTGGTGCAGGAATTAACCTTAATCTCCATGAAGCCTGTGATGATTAGGAAATCATATAACTGGAAACACTATAACCTGATTGTTCAAATAACAATTCCCTGACGTATATCTGCAAAATTGCTATGGAGTGTTAAGCTTACCATTTCCATTTGGCATTAGATAGAGTAGACAAATTCATCTGCAGCTGAAGCATTTGGTGGAATTGTTCTGGCCTTTGGTCTTGGAAAAACAGTCTTTCACTATTTTAGACAGCGAATGCTGCATAGACACTGTTTAGCTAAGGATTGACCATGTCCGTGAGATTAATAATATTTATAGCTAACCTATTCCTAGACTTGATTTATTTTTAGAAGTAAATTTGTAACAATAGCCCCTTCTGTTCATTGAATGCAATCTGGACAGTTTCATGGCATGTCTAATGTACTTTATCATAGAAGTTATTGCAAACTGACAACAATATTGACTTCACTGGTATCAGATCAAGATAACCTGAATTATATTGCATCAAATGAGATAGATTGCCTGAGATAAAAGCACATGCTCAGGTTTTCTTGCTTTACGTAGTTAACCATTATTGTTCCATTCAAATAGCCAAACATGGAAAAGTATTTGAAAGAGTTGTAACAAATACCTTATTAATTAACAAATTGCACTTCAAAATGAGAAAATACTGTCAGTAAGTGTTCCAAAATGCTTTGATATTTTTATTCACAGTGGAATAATTGTGATTAAGAGCAGGGCCATTTATTCTGTTAACAGGACAAAGTACATACGAGCAGACAGTATGGGAGGAAGATGATATTGTATTCTGGAAAAAGCAGAATATAGGTAATCAAAAGAACATGAAATTATCAATGTGTTACCAATTTAGGGGCTTATACAGTGCACAGATTTTATTATTGTCATTTATCGTATCTCTTCCTTAAAGAGGCTGTTACATTTTCTAACAAAACATAACAAATTAATGCTTTTGTTAAAAAATAGGTCTTTTATATGGAGCAGTTACTTTGTTGTGTACAAGCATTGATTGAAGTATGCCAGGAAGACTGCAAAGAAATTAGCTTGCAGCTAATGAAAGTTTTGGTGGTGATAATGGCAATACCATGTTCTCAGCACCTTAAAGAAAAGGTAACTATGCGCTGTTTTAATATTTTGCTGTGTTTCTGATTTTTCAATATTGATAAGACAGTTTATCTAAACAGAGCCGTAATTATTTGTCTTGCTGTTAGGTTTAAACTGCAGAAATTCTTAACTAAGAGTTCATCCACAAAGATTGGTAGAGTTTGAAATTATTTGGTGTTGCATGACCTTGGCTGTGGCCTCTGTCTGTCTCCTTATCTTTTTCCATAGCTGAAATTACTTTGGATTTAGTCTGTTAAAAACGAGCTAAAGCAACTCCAGAAGAATAAATCCTTAAGATCTTACTTGTAAGAGCTAAGAATCTGTACAATACTACTAGGTTTGTTTGGGGATTGCTTGGTTTTCGTCTGTACATGTACATGTGTTTGTAGCAATCTGTTTCAAAAATTATATAGAAACATAATAGTTAAAACATTTAGATATATATAGAACTTCAAATTAATCAAATGTTATAATGAAAGAAGCATGAGGAGATACTCAGATTCTGTGTTTAGTCCTAAAACTGTTCTGCAAAGATCGATCCTTATGGCACTGTGTGGTGGTTAGTTACTATTTAGTAGTCACTGTGAAGGCTGAAGGGCGTTATCATTTATCAGTCAAAATACTGATGTTTCTGCTTTGTCAGCTCGCAGTTCATAGTTACTAGGTGCTGCATGTATTTCAAGGCAACAGTCTGAAGATTGCAGCTTAATGTTGGATCCTTCAATCCACAGAGCCGTAATTGAGACTGGCTGCAACAGAGATGAGGGTCTTACAGGTTATTTCTTTTATGGGACTGAACAAAGGGTGGTGTTACGCTTAGGGTAGGACAAAAGTTGAGGTTAAAGTCTAGGGCAGATGTAGTGCCAGAAGAACTGAATGCACTGTTGCATCTTGCAAACAATATAAGACTAGAGCATACACTGATGTTTCTAAGGCAGATTTTAGCTCCTACATAAGGGTGGCTTGAAGTACATTACTGGAGCATGGGAAGCTCACTGGGCTAGAAGAACACTTTACTTGGGTGGATATTAATCACTGGGCCATGGTCTAGGTAAAGATGTTCAAGCGTTCATGCTTGTCCCTGGATTCTGTAGGTCCGTGGGCATGCTGTTGGTGCTGGTTGAACTGTTGATGCTCGCTTTTTAGGTGGCTGTAAGTCACTGGATTATGGTTAAAGTTAGGTTATATACAGGAGCACACAAGTGGCTAGAAAAAAAATTAAATTTATCTTCTGACTTTTAAAGAACAATTCACCTATAGATCAAGAGCGCTGCTAGTCTAAAAAAGTGATAGTTTCATAATCTTTTTTTTTCATCTTTAGACAAAGAGCAGCCTGTTTTAACAGTAGTTGACCTTTTTACCTCACCACCAGAACCAAAAGTTTAAATGTTGTAGGAATGCTTTAAAATCAAGGACATCTGTAGATGCCCTGGTAATAGATGAGCTTTTTTGGCTAATCATTATCTCACCCCCTTATTTTCTCTCTTCCTCTTTCCTCCCCAAGCTAAATATGAAATAAATCAGCAAGAAATCCTCATGTAGGGTAATTGTGACCTATCCAAGCTGTCTTTTTTTCAAACGTGTGCCTTAACTGCGATGGCTTTTCTACTTCCTTTTCTCTTGCTCCCAGGCATGATATTCCAAAGGCCTGTGTAGCATCAGTATTTATGGCCCCATCGCTGACAGGCTGCCTCCATGAAGGCATAACGCTTAGAAGACTATTCTGAAAGAAGTAAAATAGAACAAAGCTTAAAACAAGTATTGAAAAAGACTTTGGAGGTCAAAGAGGTACAACATGAAGATCTGTCTTGTGGAGAACCAGTGCAAGGGTGGGATTTCTGGGGAGTTAGTTTTGTTTTGTTTTAAACAAACAATCTGTCCAAGCAAGCTTTGGACACATGGATCTGGTATGTTTTGCAATATCTTGTCTGTTTAGCCCCACAGTGGTCTATAATAAAGTCAGCAATGTCCATTTAAAACCTTAAAAATTCATACTCCTACAAAGCAAGCAGTTTTGTGGAGATAAATCTTGATTTTCACATACAGAAAAGTTAATCTCCCAAGATTACTGAAGGTTTAAGATGTTCCTGCAGTTGCAGATGATTTTTAAAGTTGACAGTACTTTGGATGAGAATCCTTTTTCTCATTAGCTTTTCTTTCAGCTAGACAGATAGAAGACCTGGCAACGAGAATACATAATTGCAGTGTTTCAGATTTGTCACAGAGACAAACATGGCTTGAATTTTTTATTTTCTTTTTTTCCCCAGTTACTGCCTATTCTAAAACTTCAAAGTGAGCCGTACAGCTTGCAGTAAGCAAGAAGTCCCTGTTAAAATAGCTTAAGACCGTATCGGACAAATGTATTTCAGCTGGCTTTACAAGTATAAATGTGTTGTTCAGAAATTGAGTCTGTGTTCAGCATCAAAAGATTCTGAGTGTAAACATAAATTATTCAATAACTTGCATTATAGGGCTTCAATTCAGGCTTTACTACAAGGGGACAGCGGATCACAAATAGCAGAGGCCACAACTGATGTGACCCGACTGTGAACACTCAACGGGCTTGGCTTGATTTTTGTCCCTTTTGCTTTGTGTTCATCAGTGTTTCTGGTTGCTTAGGGCTAAGGAAAAAGATGGAGACCACCAACTAAGCACTTCGGTATCATGTTGAGTGTGGTTTACAGCCCCAAATAGACTGAAGACATATCAGTTGTTAAAGAGTCTGTTAAACATGTATTGGGCTTGTCAGTGCTTTAACTGGTGACCTAAAGATAAGATTTTGTTTCATTGCCAGTGGCCTGTGTTATCTTGGCTCTTCTTTCAGCCATTATTAGCATGAAAATAATGTGTCATTAAACTTGCTAACTTTCAAATATAGGAAAGAAAATCACCCTTGATATTTTTTTAAAACTCTGAGACACTTCTTAATGAGAAGATAGGCATCAGTCTATTGGCATATTTAATTTATTCTTTTTTTGGTTTTTAATGCATTCTTGAAAGTACTTAAAGAGTTTATTTTGAATTGCCTGTGAACAATGTATTATTTTGTCCCTCTTGCTCAGTGGAAAAACCTCCTTGCAGTTTGTGGTGGGATTAATAATGGGGAACAGTTTCTGTTAAATGTTCCAGTTAATTTACAGATAAATGGATATTTTACATGCAGGTTGTTTTGGCTGGCTGGCAGAATGCTTCCAAGAAAGGAGAAATCTTGTGCTTCAGGCAGGCAAATCTGCTTTAGGAGTAATCTTTGTCCTTAGCAAAAACTGTTTTGTTCTCTTTTTTTCCTAGAAATCTCATTTATTTTCTCCACATCTGGTACTTCCATAATAACATCTTTGTCTGGCAAATGATTAATCTGTACAATTCTAAAGGTCCCAGACATGTTTCAGCTAACTTATGCAGTTAATCTTAAAAATATTAAAAATATGACTACAAGTTGTAGTTCTACTGAACCACTTAAAGTCAAATGATGTCATTCATAGCGCTGTGCTGCATCTCTCCCTGCTCGAACTGGCCGTGCTGACAGCGTATATTATTTCTTAGTGGGGTTTCTAACAGTGTCTTGCTCCCCATTCTTGATTCTCTGTCCACTGAAATCACTGAGACTATAGATGCTGCTTTCAGAATGCTTTTAATCTCTTCTCTAAAGAAGTTCTGTACCTCTGGGAGGAGTCTTCAGGAATTGTAAAAGCAAATTTTCCTTTGTGTTGAAATACATCTGCTACACTGATTAAGAAAATCTATATGCTTCCTTGCCAAGCATGATCACGTCTGGAATTCATTTAGTAGTTCTTTTTCCATGTTTTATTTGCCTGTCCCATGGGATAGTTTAAATGTAAATATGAAGAAAGGATTTCAAATCTAACAGTAAATTTTGGTACTTCTAAGCAACTGAGAATTTCAGAATTAACCTGGTACTGTTGAGAAAGCATCCAGAATAATTGAAACTGGGGGGTGAGAGAACAAGGGGAGAGGGGAAATACCATGTCTTCTGTGAGCTGCAGCAACAATAGGTTCTGGAAGTTGCCACAGCCTGTTAGATGGGATTGTGAGAAATTCCCTCTCAATGTTTTAAAGCATTCTTAAATTAAGGAGAAACACATCTTTAAAACTGCTAAGAGCTTTTTATGACGTGGTTAGTTTTTGGATAGGTTTTTACATGGATTGGAGATTCTTTCATTTTGCTGTTACGTTCCTGCGTTCTTTATGATTTCATTTTGAAATCAGGGCAAATGTTTCACTTTTGTTTAAAGTAAATGGATGTTGTATAGGCAGACATTAACTATCAATCTTAATTGTCCGAGTCTAAACTATAGAAATCTTCTTGTGTCCTTTCTGTTCTTACAGTATAATTACAAGTTTTAAAGATTTTTTTTAATCACTGTTTCAGTTAAGATCAAGTGTCCTGTATCTGTTTTAACAGGTGGAAGAAACAATGTCTTCATTAGCTGAAGTGCAACAACTGGATAGTTTTCTTTCTCTCTACCAAGAGCATATAATTCAGCTTATGGAATGGGTTTCAGTATCATGTGATAGCTGGACATGCTATTCTCCAGAAATATTACAGTTAGATGTCATCGCAACTCATTCAGGTACAGCATTTTTAGTAGTTCTTGAAAAAATAAAGTAATAACCTCCATTGCCTGCAGACACATTGCATTTTATAACGAATAGTGCAATATTCAGAAACTTCACAAGAATACAATGGAAAGCAAAACTAAAAATCATAGAATCACAGGCTGGTTTGGGTTAGATCATCCAGTTCCAGCCCCCTGCCACGAGCAGGGACACCTTCCCATAGACCAGGTTGCTCCAAGCCCCATCCAGCCTGGCCTTGGAAACTGTCAGAGGTGGGGCAGCCACAACTTCTCTGGGCAAAGAACTTCTTCCTTGTATCGAATCTAAACCTACTCTCTGTCGGTTTAGAACCATTCTCCCTTGTCCTGTCACTACCTGCGCTTGTCAAAAGCCCCTCTCCAGCTTTCTTGTCAACCCCTTTAGGCACTGGAAGCTGCTCTGTTGTCTCCCATGGTACCTGCTCTTTTCCAGGCTGAACAAGCCCAGCTCTCTCTCCATAACAAGCCAACCTCTGGCTCCGTAACAGAGGTGCTCCAGCCCTTGGAGCATCTTCATGGCCTCCTCTGGTGTGACTCCAAAAAGGTCCATGTCCTTCTTATGTTGGAGGCTGCAACTGCTGAACGCAGCACTCAGAGGGGGTCTAATGAGGTCTAACAAGTAGACAGTGGAAATCTCAACCTGTGTGTCCCTAGAAAATTTTGAAGCAGGTCAAATTCCAAAAGGCTCTTTGGCTGCAAGGAGAATACTAAAAGCACTTACATGGAAGTACACTTTCAGGGAAATGTAATAGCTAAGGATTGTGAAGAGATGAACTGATGTAGTTTACGTGTGCAAAATGTACCTATTTTTCCCATCTATTCACTAGTCTTACAAAAGAGACTATCTGTACATTTCCTCACTTGTGTTCTTCAACACATTGCAATGTATAGATGAGTGCAACATTTTGACATGCGTTTTACCTAG
>JAVHNF010033132.1:0-12997 GCA_034783455.1 Micropsitta finschii | reverse complement strand
ACCGAGTGGTCCACCCATCAAATTGATGTCTCTCTAATTTAGAGACAAGGATGTCAAGAATGCATTCCTACCTTATATGTTGGTTTATTTTTATACTAGAAATTAAAAATGCATTTTGGAATATAAGTTATTAAGTTTTGAATTTCATGTGGTGAAAAAAGGAGTTCTTTGTTTAATGAGAAAGACTTAATCGGCTGGTAAAGATAATGGAGCCTGAGGCATTTAAGAGCTTTCCTGGAGAAACATAATACCTTGCAGGGCTGGACCTGAACTGTTTCTGCCATAAGCCAGTAATTAGCAGACACAGCATGCATTTGATCAGGATTTGAATAAAGGACACTGCTAAAACTGTGCCTTTTGTTTTCCTTTTCTTTCTCTACAAAAGATAGATGAAGGAGGCTATGTGGCTTTGTGGATATAATTTTTTGGCAAATTTTTGTTTTAAAAATACACCTTTAATTTTGATCATGGATATTTTTTTTTGGATAAGGTGGATTTTATCCCTTTTTTTCCCCAGTACATGAGCACTAGAGAATGTCTCCTTATTAAGGTATCATGAATAGCTGCACACTGTGGGTGAGGCCAAAAGGAAGCGTGGGTGAGCTGGAGTAATTGCAAGCATTAGATATTGACTCTTCACTACCCCTATTCATTGTATAATTTGCCCTAATGATTTTATTCTTAAAAAATGCGAAGAATTCGTCTGATCCTTCTTCTGATGCACCATGGTCCTGCTGGGTTTTTTTAACCACCACAGAAGACTCAGGATGAGTCACCAAATCATTGCATTACCTCTTGACATTTTCAGCATTCTCCCATTTTTCCCTGTCTGTCTAGCAGTCTGAGTGGGGTACTTTTGTTTGTGGGGGAGGGTTATGGTTTCTTTTTTTGTTTGGTTTTTGTTTTGTTTTTAAACTGATCTTCCTAAAGTTCATCTGTCAGACTTTGCTACTACCCATTTAGGTAAAAATGTGGAAATGAATCATAGAACCTTTTAGGTTGAAAAAGACTTTTCAGACCAAGTCCAACTGTTAATACTGAAGGCTCAGTATATGTAATTAGTGGTCTAATACTATTCCCTGCTTTATGTCACTGTAGGTTGCTAATGGTCAGGCAGGGGAGGCAAAAGGAAAAACTGGTAGAAAGGGGAAGAAACTGGTAGAAGTGGGCAGGACCCAGAAGATGATGGTCATGATAGATATGGTAGTCTTTCGGTGTGGTATTAGGGAGCTCTTGCAGCTGCAGTCATTTCTGACTCTTTGCACCTCTAGGGCTGATCAAGCCTGTAGGAAAGGCTTGGATAGGCAAGGACCAGCTCTCCAACAATCAGGCTTTGTGCAGCCTTCAGGAGTCAAGATGACTATGGACTATCATGTATGGAGATTGAAGGTGGCCAAACTTTGTTGGTTTCCAAAGCATGGTACCCAACCAAAGCTTTGTGCAATCGCGCAGAATGTTTTTCAGGACTGTGAAGAAATGCTTTCTGTTGTTGGAAATGAGAATGCAGAAATCTTAAGCCTTCCACAGGTCATTGATGTGTTGTTTTTTCCCTCATTTGTGGATGTTTCCTCTTGGAGATAGGAGTTGGCCCAGGAAAAATAATGCTGGTCTCTGGTCTGCTTAACATAAATGCATTATTAAGAAAAGATGTCTGGACAGTTGATGTTTTTATCTTTGTCCAAAGAGATCACTCAAGCTGCACAATTTACAGTGTGGAGACTAGTGTTTCAGATTGTGCATTTCTTAGCTCCAAGTCAAATGGATGCCAAAAAAAGTGGTAGAAAGCAGCTGAGTCCTATGACTTTTTCCCCTCTACTGAAAAATGTCTTCAAGCTGTAGACTATGGAGTTGCACTCCTGACCATGACCTACCAGGACTGTATCTTCTATTAAAAGAGCATCCATATAACAATAATTTTCAGGATCAAATTAGTGTATAACTGTTTGGAATAAGTAGTTCCTGCAGTCAGTGAGCTAATGCTTTCAGAGCTCTGGTATTTCAGGTAGCTAACTTAAACATTCTCCCCAGTGCTGCTCTACATTTTCTTGCTGTTACCTGTGAAAGAGTGTGTAGGTGTCTCCTGTATGACTGGTGGCTATTTACCATTCACAATCTCAGGTGAAACTTTTCTGCCTATTCCTGATTTGATCTGTGCAAGTCATCCAGTATCTCTTTGAAAGTTAGGGGGCTCACTATCTAGTCACCACTAGCTGTGGTGCTGTTGACCTGCCCATTTATTTTAAGCTGCATCCGTAATTATTGAGTGAAAGATTTACGGAAACAATGTGAAGCTGGCCACAGTTTATCTTCACTTCTTAAAATAACACAGATACCTCCGAGAGTGGCATGCTCTTTAGTGACACTTTAATTCTGTTGGCACACTCTGAAATAGCCAGCTGGGGCATCACAGGCAGACTGAAGCCTTGCAGATACCATCTAAATGCCAAACTTTTGAGCTGCAAAATAATGCATTTATATATAGATTAAACATGCAGTAATCAAAGTGCCTCACAGTGCATGCCAGTAATTGTGAACAGCTGCATTAAATAGCTGTTAAAACTACTCCGTGCCCCAGAATGCATGTATTTTGTCCAAATATTACTCATGGGTATATCTGTGTGCTTGTTTTGAGATTACAGAGAATCATTTGGGATGCATTCATCTGAGGAGATTGGTCCTTGATTGTATCCTGTCAAGACAGTAGAAGGTATAAGCAGACTCAGATGTTTAAAAAAGTAATCCAGCTCCAGTCTCACACAGGAAATGCTCCTGCTCCAAGGATCTTTGCTGTGTTGTCTGAAAGCAAGCATTGCTTTAACAAAGTTGTATAGCATCTGTGTATCCAGTGTATAGTACTTTGCAGTGCTACCTCCTCAGGCTTTAGGTGTACCTGCAGAATAAGCAGTGCCGCCATAGAAATACCTAATCCTCTATTTCAGCTTGATTGCTATTCACTGTGTACTGTGTTTGGCTGCTCATTATTCTGAAGGGGAAAAAATGCTTTAGCCAAATCTTTAGCTTTTTTACAAGGGAGTAGGCAAGAGTATTGAAGGGCAAGGCACTCAGATGTGTCAATGTAAGCGGTCCATTGCTATGTGTTAGGACAACTCTCTGACCCTTATCCGTGGAGTCAGTAATCTAGGCTCTGTAAGGCATTTATCAGAAGAGGTAATGGTAAGTTTAGATATGGAAGAATCCCAATTCTTTGTTCTTGGAAGGATTGCTCCTCTCTTAGCAGGTAATGAATTGCTGCTCAAGGTTTGCTCACTTCGATTTTATGACAGCTATAGTAGTTGTGTTAGAGCAAGCCTGGCCTGTGTGGGCAGCCTGAAAACGTTACATTCAATCCGCTGAGAAAGTGAGACCCTTTAAGTTGCATGCAACTTTGCCCAGCAACTTAATCCAGTGACTGGACAGGATTTTATGTGGTATGAGAGCATGAAACACTCAAAGCTCTCCTGTCCAAGTGATTGAACACAAGATTGAGAGGTGTCAGCTCTTAATTGCAAAAATCTTTTAGTGTTTTGGGGGCATATTTTTGTTAAGAAATACATAGCATTACTGCCTGCAAAATGTATGGCAAATTTCTCAGATGACTGAGATAAGAGGTAGTTTGATCACTTTCTTTGTGTTTGTTTTCCTACAAATTCCTTTATTTTACGTTTACTTGTATAGCACAAAGTATTTGTTTTGTACTTATTATTTTAATTTAAAGGCATTAAACATAGGATGATTTAGAGATTAGAAAATTGAAGGTGACTTAATCATTATGCTGTTAACAAATCAGTAGCAAAATGGAGAAAGTCTTGGAGATGCTTTAGCCTCCTCTAGTATGCCAGTGTGTAGCTATAAAAGTAATTGGTAGTAACAGCTAATGCTATTCTGTAGCTGTTATTGAGGGGTGTTTTGTGCCAGTTAGTGTTTGAGGACTGGAACATGAAGACCTAGAAATTCTTTCACCATAATGGAAACCAGTCTTGTCATCGTAGTTGTCCCCATGCTGTTTGTGTGGTGTTTCCCTTGGATTTTTATTACAGGATGCCTCCACCTGCCTCCAGTTCAACTGCAGAAAGTTACGTCATGTAGAGGAGACCAAGTGTAAAGCTGTCAAGGTCTCAGCCTAAAAAATACAGGGGAAACATATGCCTCTGCATGAAAAGCTTTACTTTGGAAGCCTGATGTGCTTCATGTGCACCGTAATTTCCAAAGGAATACAGCAACACAGATCTGATTTGACCGTGTTGCTAATTTACAAACAGCCTGATTAAAATCTCCTTGAGGCAGTCATGACTGTACTGTTTGTAGTGATTTGGAACAGTGATAAATTTATTTCCCCCCCATACTAGTTATATAAAGGTAAGTGTTAATAGGAAGATAACCAGAAAAGCAAGAAAATTATAACCCCTTGCAAATATGAAGCAAAACTTTCTGGCTGTTGCTTTTGAGTCTGCAATGCTAGTGTGAAGTCAGATGTCCATTGAACTCAATAATTTGCTAAGATTTCCAGAAGGACAACAAACTTGAAGAACAGCAGTTTGACACAGGTCCAAAAGTTTTCTGATCAAATAGTTTCTAACGCCCTGTTGATTTACTTCCCAGAACCTGAAAGTAGCCTTGTGATTTGGCAGTCGCTCGGTAGTCGTGCGTGAGCAATGGTGCTTCCTGCACTCCTGGCCAAGTCTAGATAAATGGAAAAACTTGCACTTAGGAAAGTTGAAACGTTTCTTAGTTTATGACTGTTCTTACCTGTGAACTTGAATAGTAAGTGAATATATTTGAGAGTGAAACTTTCGTCCCCTTTTTCAGATGTGGGGGGTTGTATTTGATACATAACCTGGATTGAGTGACATGTCTAATGGCATTTATTTAAAATCTTCTTTTGAAAACTGACTTAATATTGCTTCTATTATCCCAGTATTAAGAATGGGTTCTCTCTTCTATGGGTTCCCTATGGCTCAAAATGTGGTAATGTGCAGGCAGTGAACCTGACTCATTGATGCCCAAGTCCATCCTACTTCAGTCCACTGTGTAATCTGTGTCATTTTTTCCTTCATAAACACTCATCTGATTGTTTGGGTGCCACAAGTGATGTTACTTGTCTCTATTTACACTTTTGTTTTTCAAATACACAATGTGCCCTGCACCTGTTACTTTCCTTTGAAAAACATGTCTCTCCAGCCTGCATGGTTTATGATGCTAACTTGCAGGCATTCCTCAATTATAAAAGGATATGTGATGATCTGTCAATGGACAGTTGTCTTTAAATGGATTAAAAGAAGCTTACACAGTTTAAATGTGGACTTTGCCCTTCATATGCTGAAAATAGTTAAAGATAGCTTGAACTAGCTAAATAGTATATTTAGTACTTATGCAGGTAACTATTTTCTTGATTTCATATTGTTAATTTTGCACCTCTGTGGATGTGCATTGTAAAGACTAGAAAAAAACCTAAGGTAAATGGGTGAACTGACCAGTGTTGTTAGATAAACTGTTTCTAAGCATCAACTCACAGGACAAAAAGAGACACTGTAAATAAAAGCTGTCCTCTGCCATGCAAGATCATCTCTCAGCTGTTGAGAATCAAAACTGTAGTGTCCTGATTAATCAGTAAGGCTTTTGCTACTTTTTCCTCTAGTAAAGAGTGGGATGAAACTATTTTCCAAACAGCCAAACATTAATGTCTTACTGAAAGATAGTAGTAGTATCATGAAAGCATAACAGCATGAGAAAAATGGGATGTTTGGTAATGTTGGGAAAAGCAAGCAGGTTTTCAGGAATACAGGTCTGAAACAAAGCTAAATACAACTTTAGAGCCATTACTAAGCAAGTTTAACTAGATAGGTATCTGTTACATCACCTAATAGAAAGGTAAATGATAGTGGCAGAGTTAGACATCTATTAATAGCTGAATTGCACAGCTGCACTGTTTCTGGGCTCTTTCTTTTCCACCCAGTTTTGCAAAAATTACTGCCTTTGAGAAATTCCAGGGTATTGTCAGTAGAAAGTTATGTCTGTGGCACAGAACCACAAAACCCCATGAGGTAATAAAAACACACATTGTGCCTGTCAAACATTGCTCACTTAACTTGAGTCTTGCATTACAGCTGAAGTCGTGTTTGCAGCATTGTGAAGAATCTCAACAGGTTTTGAGACCATCAGATGTTTTGTGTCTGTTTTGCATCAGTGATTAGTTGCCACAAAAGCAGTTAATTGCTTCATATGCTGTGAGTGTGCTGTGAATGTTATTCTCTAAGTATTGAAGCCCAGAAGGATAAAAGCTACTTTTTCTAAAGCTAGACTGTGGGAAGGGAAAACTCTTTAGTTAGCTGGATCAGGCTGAGTCAGATGGGCATATTAATGTTTCTCTTCTTTCACCATTGTTGCAGACAACAGAATTGCAGTGCTCTGCTTTATGCACCTTTACTTAATCAGTGTTAGCATTTCCAGTAAATTGGTTCCTTGTCTTATTTGTTGACTACATGAATTAACTATTTGAGATCACTGCTGCTTTCTGATTTTTGTTCATGCTTAGCTTTTGCAGGAAACAAAATAACTTCCAGTTACAGCTTGTGCTCTGGCAGCTGCTCTTTGACTTGGCTTTCCCTTAAAGGTGTGGTGAGACCTGTTGGCCAGGCTAACTTGGGGTCTTCTAGATGCAATAGTTGGAGGTTTTCTTGTAAGACTTTTTTCAAATTGAAGTTGTTAGATATCTAAAGCTATAGTAGACAGCGGTTTCGATACATGAATAGCTCTTCTCAGCACATTAGACCTGCTATACATGCTGCTAAGCCAGTGACCTTAAATACACAAGCGTATAAACAATACACGGAAATGATAAAGGTCAACAAAAGTGCGGACCTGCAATATAAAAGTTAACTTCTTCTGGCAAGTGCATGTTCATTAAATGGATCCTGTAATAATTCTGTAAAATGGTTTATAGTGCTTCAGCTCTGCTGTTCACAGCCACCACCTCCTGTGGTAGTGTCCCCTTTGGGGACAGCCTGGGGGCTGCCCCTCTAAACATGCCTGCTGCAGTGAAAACAGGTGCAGGTGTGTGCTGGCTGCAGTATCCCTGCAGTGGAAAGGCCTGTGATTGTCCTGGTGGCAGTTTGCCTGTCAGGCCCTGGGCCCATGCACTTTGAGGGTGGATGTTCATCCCTTGCTACTGGGGTGGTGTGGAGAGAGGAAAGCAGTGTCTGAGGGGCCAGATGGGAAAGAAAACTTGCTCATTTGGTGGTGGGTCATACTCAGGAGTCAGACAAGTGCTTAACAGTGTTCCTGACCTTAAGAAGAAGAATTAAAACCACAGCATATCCTATGAAATCCAGTGGAATTCATCCTTTTAGATGCAGATAGCATCATGCTTCTTTATTGGTGACCTCTGGCTTTTCTGGCTCAGCGATTTTCCTGACAGTCATGCAGTTGCAGCAGGTTCTCTGCAGGTCCACATAGTTGAAGTGATGTACAGCTCTGAATGCCACAGATGGAAATTCAGAAGTTATAGTCTTAGGTTGCTCATACTGTTCCCATATCATCATTAAGTCATTAAGAAGTGGCAAGTGTGAGAAGGCAGCTGGGATTTAGCCAGAGCTGCCTACGCAGTGCTTCTGGGCTCTGTATGGGTGACACCACTTCCCCCCATGCTGGTGACCTAGTGAGGGGCATGGGTCTTCTTTGGTATTGTTGCCTGACACCTCAGAAACAGTTTTTGTCTTATTTGGTTAGCTGCTTTTCCTGTTTTTTCATGTAGCCGTGGATGAGTGAGGTGCTTCATAGAGGAGGGATATGCTTAGCTCCCATAAGAAGTAAAATATAATAATCTAATATCTCTTTAAATGGCCAGATTCTTTATTTGAGAGAAAGAAGTAGTACAAACACTCGTTCACAATCATGCACTTAAGGGGGGAACAAAGTAAAAATCCAGAATAAGGATATGTTTGGGACTGGGGAGCTGTGTCATGCAATCCCAGTTAAAATAGATATGACTCCACTTTTAAACTTATTTGTGCTGTGTTTTAAGTAAAGGAGGTAATCCCTGGAAATGTTTAAGGCAATGGTTGGATGGGGCTTTGAGCAATCTGGTCTAGTGGAAGGTGTCCCTGACAATGGCAGGGGTGCCGGAACTAGATGATCTCTAAGGTCCCTTCCAGCCCAAACCATTCTATGATTCTAATTTAAACATTGTGGAAAGCACTGGAAAAAAAAGAAAGTTAGTGTTTAGTTTTCTCCTAAATTAGTAATCTCCTAAATTATTGCCTAGATTTGATGACAGACTGAAAATATGAAGTTGGCTTTGAAGGACTGACTAGCTCCAAAAGTCATTTAGGCTTCTGCTTTTTATTAAGCTGACTGTTTTTAAAAGGTAGCTTGCTGTGTTAGAATTAGTATCTAGTAAGCACTTCTAAAGAATATCAAATGAACAAATTCTACTTTATTAAAAGCCTGGGTATAGATATTTTGTCTTGTTTCTTGCACTTAACAGTTAAGTGGATACTGTTGTGTTCCAAGACAGCTTTAGGGAAACTTTTATCAATGAAAACATTCAGGTTATAACAAAGTATAACTGATAAAAACAACCTCCATCGCTGAAGGTAATGTAAAGGAGGTCTTGTATACAAGCCATTATTTTTCCTACAGCTTGTGAGTAACCAAGGTTTGGCAAGGTGGGATTCCTACTTACCAAACTTGATCATGTAGACATACTGAGCTACCATTTGTATATAGGCTGCTTTTTAACTTTTCTAGGACAGCCGACAATGAATGATATGCTGTACAGGATTGTAAGGCACTGGCCATGCTTGGTACTGGGAGAGTGTTTTACCTATTAGGATCTGATCAGGTGAGTCATGGGCAAGTACAGACTGACCTGTTTCCCATGTCAGTGTTGGCCATATGCGTGGGCTCTCCAGGTTTCTAAACCTTTTTCCTCATGGCAATAAGAAGCATGTTTTAAAAAGCTTGGCAGTCAGAAGGTAAGTGAGACAAATTCTCCCATTATTTTTTCCTTAGCTTTTTACTTGGGTTTTGGTTTTGTTTTAATAGAATAAAATATTATCTGCCTGCACTTAAACTCTCTTTACAAATGCATTCGGTAGGGTTGCCACAGACCACAGGAATGAGACTATGAGCAGTGGCCTTTGGGTGGTCTTGAAAACAACTAATCCTTTGTGGGTAGGAATACCAAAGCAGAGGGCAGCTTGTTTCTCTCCTAAAATGTCAGCAATGTGTATTTTAACACATAATGGTGAAATCCTGAGCCTCATTTAAATTTAAGAGGGGGTCATAAGTTTGATTTGGCCAACTATCAAATAGTCAGTGAAGCAAGAACATAATTTTTCTTGCTTTTACCTGATGTAGTGCTTTATCATAATCTGGTGTGCTGGGGAGTCCGAGGATGTAAAGGTGTTATATAGTGTATACCAACAGTATGTATGCCAACAGTATGTATAACAATGGTAAAACGCTGACATGCACATGAAGTAGGTTCTGCCTCTTTATACTTACTGAGAATGTAGAATCTGTTGAAGGTGACTCATGAGCTAATAGTCCCAGGCTAAATATAATGAGGGTAAGTATTATCTCGAGGTATTATTCTGTCCAGAAATAAATACTGATATTCTGGCTATACTTCATTAAACATACCTCATCAAAGAGCATCAAGCCCAAAAGTTATAAACTGGCTTAAGTGGTTTATGTGACTGAAGAGATCCTTTTCTGAAATTTCACAGAGAAATGGAGCATCTACAGAAACTCTCTTCAGTATTTTGTTAATGCTGAGACAAGTGTGCCTTACACTGTTTGCATTTTAATCTTTGAATTATCGCAAGTTTATGGCATGTATTTTGTAGGGTAAGAGAGAGAGAATGTGTTTTTTATGTAAGAATTAGTTTGCAGAATAGGATGTTTGTACCAAGACTCCTGGAGATGTATGGTATATGAGATACAATTATGCATCCCATCTTCTCTCCTGTGTCACTGATTTGAAGTTGCCATTTGCTCCCTTCAGCAGGCAGTCAGTGCCGATGTCTGCATTGTTTGATTGTAATTGGTAATAATTTGGTATGTTCAGCTAAATTAAAACTACCATAGTAAGCTAGAAGAAAGAGAATGACTTAACAAATAAAATGTTGACAGTCATTTGCTTGGATGTTAGCAAGCATGATGACTGGAGTATTGATTTGAGAATATTGCTGTGTTTCTTAAGGCAAATTAAAAATCATCTCATTTTTGCAGTGACTGCAACAGGTTCCAGCTCTCATCGAGCAGTACTTAATGATAATCTTGCTGCTTCTGCTTTGCCTTACATTGGCAGAAGTTTGCAGTTTCAAACCCATAGGTGCTTGTCCTGGCAAGATTGCTGAAGTGCTGATTTACTGACTGGTGTTGCCTGGGGCAATGTGTATGTTTCTATAAAACTGTGGGAAACGTAGTCATATGTTATATTACTGTATGTAAGGCAGTAATTTCTGATGCTGTGTAAGTTGCAACAAGAAGCAAGCTGAAGAATGTTTTTGCTTTTCTGTTTTGCTTTTCTGTTGAGCCAGAGCAAGGTTGGTAAGAAATGAATTATGTGTGTGACAGAGAAGGGCCTTTGGGTCTAAGGAAAAAAAAAAGAAATATTTGGATTAGGTTTTGTTGGTTTTTTTTTTCCTGGTCTTTAAATTACATCTGCGTTTGTTTTTGTTCAGATAACCCCTGGTGAAAGTCATGGCTTGTTATATATGTTAAACGTTTTCTGCTTGTCATCTTATTTCCAGGAGTTGGCTGATTTATGAAAAGCAATTTCATTTAGCTTTCTCCCCTGACAACTGACTGCTCTCTTGAAATAAAATGAAGCAAACAGAACTGTAGGCTACAATGGCAAAATCACTAAAAGATCAGGTTTTGGGAAGGAAGACCTAACCAGTGGATTTTGAGGGCATAGATTCTGCTGCCAAAGCCTCTATTCTGGTTGATCAGCTGGGAAAAAGGAGTTTTGAAAATGAGATGTGGGGAAAAAGATTCATTCCTTTATTTTTAATTCAGTTCAGAACAACAGACAAATTTTTGTGGAAAATCATCCAGCATCAACTTTGTTTGGTGGACATGGCAGTGTTAGGTTTAGGGTTGGACTTGATGATCTTTTCCAACCCAAATGTTTCTGCGAAGGTCTTGCAGCTTTTTGTTGCATCTTGCACCAGAGTTTGGGCAATTCTGTTGAATTTCATGTGTACTTTTCTGTTTTTTTAATATGGGTGAAATACTTGGAATGAATAAAAGGGGAATTTAAAGAATGAATGTTTTTTGCTGGGCGTATTGCTTCCAGCGAAGAGCAGACCAATTCATTTTCCTAATAAGGCTGTGCTGGATGTTGGAATGTTTTGAATTGCATTAAATGTCATGAAAAGCATTCATTGGAGAGGAATGGCTTGTGGTATGTTTACAGAGCAAATTTGATCACATTTGGTCAAAATGAACTGTTTACACAGGCTAAATATAGCAGTTTTTTTCCTCAAAAAAGAATAAATGACTATGATGTAGAGGCCTGTGCAAAAACTTTGTGCACTTTCGTTTTCAGTATTAGGCTGTCAGTAAGTGTTGGCCGCTTCTTTTATTTTTGTCTATAATAATTTGTATGAAGCTTGAAACTGTAGCCATTTGTCAAGGTCTTTTGTGTAAGTTGTTTATAATAAGCATTTACAGGGAGCATTTATGTCTTTGCTTTGTATGTGATTGAAAATACTGCATAAACTAATATACTGAAATGTTAGTTTTAAATCATTCAGAAATATGCTGCTTTTTTTAGTAAGTAGTAACAGAGCAAGTGTGTCATCTCATTGTGAAAGCCTTTATCATCAGTTATTATACATTCAATGCGACTAAGCCAGCATGAAATCCTAATATGTTTAATTGCTAGGTGACAAGCAAAGGGCTAACAGCTAAGAAAATATGCAAGATTATGCAGTTTAATTATTTTTTTCTATGCAATTTGATAGTATCTATCAAAACCTTAAGGGAAATAGCCCTGAAGGAAGTATTTTCTTAAATGGCTGTTGGGTGTGTTTTGCTCGCAAGCTTGAAATGAGCATTTCCTTTTGTACTGTCCTGTCTAACAACGATGCATTTTTCACATTCAGAACTTGGTGGCTCAGTTTGCTGGGTGAGCATTTTCTTTATATGATACAGGATAAATCACAGATTTCAGTCTGATTATGATCTGAAGTCAACAAGGCCAAGTTAAACTGTTTGAAGTATGTCTGGGACACACAAATTAATGTCCTTGTTTCAAGTATGTTTAGGGGAAATAAAGTTATGTTATGCTGTCTGACTCCAGTGTTAAAAGAACATTGGGAACATTTCAGCCTCTTTTTTTTTTTTTTTCCCCACCCTTTTTTGCTTCTTTTTGTGTGATACTTTTGAAGATGAATCTTGAAGAGTATGTCTTCCCATCATCTGGACATAATGGTTTGAAGTATTTCTTGCTCAGTGCTGTATTGATGAATGCAGAGCAATTTCATCCATTGCAAACTCAAATTTGATTTTGTAAAAACAGAATAATGTTTAAGTATGTTCCTTTTATGAGACTATAACTTGAAGGTCCAGCATTAAGCAGAGATTTGTTTTTTTTTCTCAAGCATGAAATATGGTTGTTGACTTGAATAGTGAATGTCTTTCTACTTCTTGCTCTTCGATCAGCTTAATAAGTACACAAAATGTTCCAATTTATTGTATTAAAAAGCATGTCTTAAAATATGGAGTGAGATGCATGTTTCCTTCTAACTTAAAAAGTTTCTGTATGTATTGGCACTTTTTTCTTCTTCTTGCTTTTGTTGCTGCAAATTGACAACTCTGCAATTAGGAATGATTAATGATGCACCCTAGTGCTTTGAAGGGCTGGAGGTCAGTCTTCTTATAGGCAGCAAACCCTGTGGGAAAGGGGAGAACCAAAAGCATGTTTTTATTAAAGCTCTTGTTCAGTCAAACAGCAAAAATCCCTTAAATCAGCCAGTTTCATACT